>JAODVM010189154.1:0-13909 GCA_025400095.1 Phenganax marumi
CTTTCTTATAAAGAAGATTTTTTTCTTCTCGTGCTGGTTCGAGAAGACTTTTTGGATTGACGTTGAGTCTAGGTGGAGCACTCGTTTCCGCGTCTCTCCAAGTATAAATAGGATCAATTATTTCTGGATCATCCTCCATGAAGGAGGTTTCCTCGAGCTCGTCACGTTCTTGATCTCTGTCAACTTCATAATCTTCTCTCTCCTCCATCTTATTCATCTCGATCTGATCGCGTTCGTGGGCGGTCTCTTCATAGTCATAGTCTTTGTACTCCTCCATTTATTTAAAGATGTTGGACGTCAGATTTTTTTACCCAAGAATTATGTTTTTGATCGTAGCCTAGCCACTTCACGAAAGCCATGTCTCCTCTTGTTTTCAACACTTTTTCCACTCTATACATATTATCTTTTTTATCCACAGGAGAAAGTTCTTGCTCGTAAAATTTACCGAGAATAGGTTCTCGATCTGTCGTGTCTATAATTTCATACATGGTGGGGTCACCTCTAAAAACTTTAAAAATCTCAAATAGTTCTTCTGTAAAATTAGCTTCATATCCTTTCTCAAATTTATTTTTATATCGGCTCACTCGTACGCGCTCTCCTATTTTATATTTTGGTAGAGGAAATTGACCTGTCCAATCACCATACAACGTGAGCCAAACTTGATCAGCGTTATTTTTATTCACATGAACAGGCTTCATTAAAATAGTACTATGCTTTGAATGATTATAATTATACACAAAACTATCTAAGACGTCGATCCACGTATAGGTTCGTTTTGAATAAAAATATTTCCACATGATCGATTTTAAGGTTCGGTTGAATCGTTCGACGATAGCTGCTTTTCTATCTGATCTTGTAGAAAAGTAATGAATGTTCTGTTTTTCTAGTAGATTTCTCACACCTACATTGTAAAATTCTTTTCCTTCATCAAATTGTATTTTATCAGGATATTTATTAAACCTGTTCTTGAATTTTTCCAAAAGCTTGCTAACAGCTTCTGTCATGTGTTGAGTGTCCTTCTTTTTGACAGGCATGGCAAAAGCAAATCTAGACAGTATTTCCACTCCCGTTAGAATCCAATGATAATTTTTGTTCTTCGTTTTAAGTTTGCTCATGTCCACGAGATCAAGCTGTAGTTGTTCTGCAAGCTCGTTCACGTACGTTTTTTGTGTCTTGTATTTTTTCACCACACGTTTATATCTCGTATAGGTGTCTTGCGTTTTTAACCAATCTCTTATCTGTTTTTTAGTCACACCTAACCCACTCTCATGCGCTTTTCTATAAAGATTTTCTATAGAACGATACCCTGATTTTGGATCATAGTATAGATTTCTAAGTTCTTGTTCTGTTTTAAAAGCCAGCGAGCTTTGCTCGTTTTCCATTTTTTATTAAAGGTAAATCTCTAACAATACAGAACCAAAATCTTGATTGATGTTCGAATTTGTCCAAAAACATAATTTATTGTAGATTCCTTCTCTTACTTGTAAAGAACTTTCAATGTCTTTATAATGAGTTACAGATCCAGATAAGCTTTGTTCTGTCGTGGTAGGAAGAGTAATCATTGCAGAACTTAATTTCCCGTCAGTGTCGAAGTTTTTAGTACGATCCACGATATCACAATGGACGAAAAAATATTTTAACCCAAGATTTACATCAACCACACTTTCACTTTTCGTTTGAGTATTTGCTGTTATTTTTTTATTGAGAGAAAATCCTAAAAGCGTACCAAAATGATATAAAAATAAATTTTCTGTCTCGTGAAAAATTTGGACGTGATGATCTTGAGTGGTGGAAAGTTGAATTCCTTCCGAAGTGAGTTTTTCTTGAATGTCTTTAAACGTATAATACCCCTCAACTAAAACGACGTCTTTACTTCCCACCTTGATCGTTTTATATTTATCTTTTATATTTTTAAAGTTCCAGAAAACGGAGGCTGTTTTTACAAAAAGTTTATCGATCTTGATATTTCTTTCGAGAAATATCTCTCTAGAGTTGTTTTTTATAAACACCGTTAATTTGTTTATTTATTTAGAAGGATAAAAAAAATTGAACTTTTTAAATAGTTTTTAAGAGATTCTTTGCGTTAAATAAATGGAAATAGAAAGCAGTACTTTTCATCTCCCACTACTTTATCCAATGTTTAAGAAATATTATGGAAAAGACTATGACAAAGCCATGAATCTTATAAAAACGTGGGATAGATCAGAGGCAAAGCAAAGATTCTTAAAAAAATACCCCAACGCGGACATGTCTCGTTTTTATTTCGAAGCAAGTGTAGGTAAAAATCTTAAACTCATAGATCATGTTTATTACCAACCTTATAACCAGTCAAAATATAGATATGAAATTGGAACCTATGCTTTTCAACATAATAAAGCATGGTATAGAGATCTTGGAATAACGAGTAAAAAGCTCGACGACCATTTTGATAGACAATGGCGTCCGGCTTTATGGAATCATTATGGAACTGTGACAGGACTCGTCTTAGAAAAAAACGAACAAAGTGAAGAAAACAATGCAGGTGTGAGCTTTTCTCATTTTAAAGTATATGTTAACGAAGAGGATTATTTTAACTCTAATCTAGAAAAATTAGAGACGTCTTGGAAAAACTCGACTGGTTCGAAAGACATCACAAAAGTAAAGTTGGACAACTACTTAAACGACCCCTACTTTACGAGTCTACTCGCTGCTTATGTTATAAGTTATAAGGCTGGAATGAGTCTAGAACATTGTTTTACACCCAACCAACCTAATATTATCTCTAGTATTGCTAGATACTATTTTTACTATCATATGAAACGATTTCTTAGATATCCTAAAAAACTAACCCCTTACGTTAACGACACCATCCTAAAAAATATCCAAAAAAATATTCCAACAAAAAAGGTTTGGAAAAGTTATTTTCAGCATACGAGAGCAAGAATAGATTATGTTAAGAAAGAAGCACAAAAAGTGCATCCTTTGGGTGTGAGAAGATTCCACGAACATTTAACAAAAAATCATACGGGACAATTAGGTATTAGTTACGAATACGTCGATAAAACGATAAATAGGTCTGACGATGACTGGAAATTGTTTGTAAAGAAAAAATCAGATGGTCTCACCGAGCTCGGACAAAAACTACTCCAACAGGCTGTGGAAAGTTTTGTCTACGCTGTTTTAGGAGCTCAAGCGAATACGAGGTGGAGCATCGTCAATCAAGGCGCAAAATCTTCTCAAACGCAAGACGTGTTTCGTAAATTAGTTCGAGCCACCGTGATACAGGATGATCTTACAATCATGATTTCTAACATGAGACAAGCTATAAAAGACACCAACGTGGTTTTAAATATGGTAATAAGTCCAGACGTTATTTTAATTCCTTCTAATTTAATCATTATAAAAGAACCTATTGAAGGTTTTAATAATATCTTAACCATAGCCACGAGTCAAATGACGTTTGGTAAAAACAACAATGTGAATAAAACTGCACAACGCCACGACGTGCTCGTAAAGAAAGACAAACAAAGTGTATCGCCGAAGGCGCGTGAAGCAGATGAACAAAGCGAAGAAAAAGTACACCACAAGACAGCCATCGTTCCATGGAGAGCTCCTGTTCAGTCACAAAACAACATAATCGTCACCTTGGTGATGTTTGTGATTGGAACCATCCTCACAAAGTTTATAATCTAAAAAATCTTTTAAAAAGTTTTTAATAAAATGACAGCTCCATTGTATTTTGGCTATGAAAATCCTCTCCATAAAATAAAAAAAGAAAATGAAGAACGAGCAAAGCGATTCGAGAAAAATATAAAAGAACTACAAACCAAGAACGCAGAGCAGGTGCAGAACAGCCTTAAAGCTTACGAAGCACAAATCAATACCAATAAAATTAGATCTCAAGCCAATGAAACATTAACTCTCACCAACAAGACAAGGAGTGAAACAAACAAAACTAATATCACAACAAATCAGAATGTTACTGTGACTAATTTAGGAGAATCAATAAAATAAAAACAAAATTAGACGATCTTAAAAATTCTTTTTTATATAGTTTTCATTATGGACCTTTAAACAGCTCGTCGTGGCTTATACCTAAACATACAAATACTGGATATCCTTCGAACCACTCCTCGGTTTGTCTTCCTTATTTTAATGATAAAACAAAAGTGATTTTAGTTCAACATGTGTTCGACAACGACGATTCCATCTCGAGTCTTACACTTCGATACTCTGTGTATTGTTTGATGAAGGATGGTACCAAACATCAAAAAGACCTCGTCGACCTCGATATGACCACCGTTGAGCCAAACGAACTTATAAGAAAGTCTTTTAACAACTATCAAATATTTCTTCCTAATGTGAGTTTTTATCTAAAAGATACTACAACAATGAGTGTAGACAACATCGTTATGTTTTATATTCAAATATTAAAAACAAGTAGTAAGAATTATGGGAACGAATCTATTCTAGATGTTTTAGTCGAGACATCAACTTGAGCAAGGTATTAAAAATCAATTTTTTTGTTTATAAAAACTTCACAAAAATAAAGATGAATAGATATGGAAGGTATTCTCATTATGAAGATTCTAACGCAGCGATGTTTAAAAATCTATTTAAACAAAATAGAGAAGGTGGAGTAGGTGAGATGATTTATTTATTTTTTTCAATTTTAAATAAAAATGGATATTCAAATTTTCGATATAAAATCACATCAATAAAAAAGGAGGCTGTAGCTCTAACTCTAATGAAATGTGGTGAACTAAATAAAACAAAATTAATGTTTTATCCTAAAAAAATGGTTATCACTAATGCAAGCGAAAACGCAAGAATGATTTTAAACAACCTGTTGAAGTTAGATGAACAACAATAAAGAAGATAAAGAACTAATAAGAAAAAAGTAGATCATCCTACTTTTACTTAAAATACTCTTAAAGAGATCTTCGATCTCCGACGGTTTTTCTCAAAAACCGCTTTAATAAATGGAGAACGAAAATAAGACTATTTTAAGTAAAGAAACAGTCTCTAACGAAGAAAAAACGAGCAAAGCGAGTACAAACGAAGTGAGTCCAAATAAAACAACTCAATCTTTAAATATGATTACTACGCAAAAGAAAGAAAAAGACCCACAAAGAGTAGAAGCTGGAAAACGTCTCGCACAAATCTCGAGAGAAGCAAAGGAGAGGAAAAAGAAAAAAATAGAAGAAACGCAAAACAAAGTTTTAGAAGAAGAAGGGTGAGGCAACGGCGTACGATCTCATTTTCAATTCTATATTGTATGATGTTTAATCAAAAACTCAGCACTTGCAAATAATAATGTGTACACATAATGGTTACACGTAATGTGTAACCATTCACGATGTCGCAAAACAACGTATTCATTTAATAGTAATGCTACTATACTGTTGTAAAAAATCGGTACGAAAAAAGCCTTTGGATATAAAAAACTGAAAGAATTGAGGTGCTCTAGAGAAATGGGTTATGGACATGCATGCACGCTCTGCAGATAGTTGTAAAATAATGTGCAATAAAGTTGATAGAGTTTTGCAAAATATATACATATAGGGAAAGGTCATATTACAAATAAATCACTTTTGACTTTTGTAGACCTTTTTTATTTGCGATCCCAGGTTACTGATATCTGAACGAATCGTAAACGGTTTTATGGCGCAGCTAGCTCTCGATGAGCTAGCTCCATTGGTATTGAAAAGTGACGTAGCATCTTCTTTTGTATTTCAGGGGTGTTTTATGTAGCCCGCCAGATCTAAATAATCATTAATCTCGTAGGGCTTTTGACATTTATGTGGGAGGTTATGACATTCTAGTCAAGTGAGACGTGCACCACATCAATGAGCGAGCATGCATGCCCATGTCGATGGAGGGGCGTAAAAAAATGGAACTTCAATTTATTTGCTCGAATATAACTGAGTCCACTGCATCACTTTTATAAGTACAATTACAAATTACAAATAGTTTGTAACTTTGCTAATGCCCCATAACTGGATAATTATTCTGCTACCTTTTCAAGCCCATACTTTTTACATGATATAGTCATGCTCTATCTACATGATTTTTCATCGACGCTGTACTGTCGATTAAGCGGTTCGCTACAGTTGTTAGGAACTGGTGGTCGAAGCTTGTGGTTGATGCAATTGCCTTTTATGTCTGGATCTAACATGCCTTGCTAGATGACTGGAATTGTTGAAACAACTTGAACAATATGTACAACTGTACGGTTTCTCGCCGGAGTGAATGAACAAATGTCTTTTAAGATTTCCACGTACTGAGAAAGCCTTGGAACAAATACTACAGCGATATGGTTTGAGTCCTGTATGAATACGGTTGTGGATCTCTAAAGCACTTGGTCTATTGAAGATGATGTTGCAAATACGACATTTTATGAGATCTTCTTTTTCTAAAGAAAATATGAAGACAAAATGAGATTTTGAAGAAATGTATGGTCTGTACTGTATGGCATGTCAAGTTACATACTTGCATATAAAAGCTTTGGTTATCTAATTGAAATGATACAAGGCATGTGTTTAATTCTTGCCTGGTTACATGAAAGATGATGAAAAACCACGGCATGAGTATAATGTCTTCAATTACAGTTATAAGTAACAATGTTTTCAGTACTAGTGTAGTAAGCATTTATTAAGATTAATCGATTGTTTTACTTTTACGCAGTGAAGTAATCAGACCATTTCGATAAACGAACGCGTATCAGTTAAACAGCCAGGTTTTCTGTTGGAAGTCACAATAAATGTACAACGCTTTCTTTCTTGATAAGAAATTACAGTGCAACAGGTACAGTTACAAATAATCATCTTTTTGTTGAGAAACAAAGAATATATTACGCACAAGCATATACATTATTACTACATAATAGACATATCACACTACTCGCTGGCGGAAATACAAATCCACTGTCACAGCTAGTCTACGCTCACAAATTAACGATTAATGAATCGAGTTATAGACGCTCATCTGCAACAAAGGCATTCCAATGTATGAACTAGAGACAATAGAGTGTGTGTTCTAAGAAAAATTTTTGAAATAGCGAAAGATGTACCAAACGTACGAAAGAAAATGATAGTTTAATACCTTTATGTCCATCGGAATGTCTGCAGTAACCAGCAAAACTAACAAAAGTTCTTCCACAGTGGCCACAAACGAACACTTTTCCTCGCTCTGTGTTTGTTTCAGCTGAGAAGGAAGCATCAGTGATCTTAACGTGAACTTTTTTATGAGACTGCAATCCGTCAGATCTTGTGAAACACTTTCCACATGTCTCGCATTTAAAAGGTCTCTCTCCAGTATGCGTTCTTTCATGCGATTTCCAATGTGAACGCCATCTGAAACGTTTCTTACATATCATACAAACATATTGTTTGTCTGTCTCCTTGATGTTAGACTTTGAATGCGAGTTAGACTCGACGGCAACTTGCCGATCTGAAGAGGAAATGATGGCGTGATTGAGTTCTTGCGCAGATCTTGGTGCATATGGTGGAGAAACTGTCTGTACAGGAGATTCATTTGTCTTGTTGTAGTTACTTGTACATTCTTTGCCAACCCATCGGATAACACTAGGTCTACATACTAAAACAATTGGAGAAAGATGACGGCTCATCGATACAGCGCATTCAAACCCATCAATCGTGTTCACAGTCAATAATTAAGTAACTTTCTAATGTGAAAGTAGAAACTGCGATCAATTACAGCAAGATCATTTTGTCGACTGTGGTAGGTGTCTTCCTATTCGAAAAATTTTCATTACGGTGCGAAACGTCACACTTAGATTTGTCTTCTGTAAAGCACTGTGAGCACGCATCGAATGTACGTAATAAAACACGAGGCGCGTGAGGAATGACGGGACACAAGCGAGAGCGAAATAAACTGCGGCAACAAACCTCCATGCATGCAGGTGCAGCAAATCATGTGAAGTTCAAAATGCTTCAATTAATGATTAAATAAAATAACAAATAAGTAAATTCTCTAAAACAACGCCAAAATTAATGAGCACTAAATACATTTTTATTTACAGTTAACTCATGTGATTCCTGACTCGCTGATACTCTACTGATCGCCAGCGGCGCCGCGCATTATGTAAATTAGCGCCTATTTATTCGTGCTTGGACCTGTTTCTCGTGAATCGCCGATGGTCGGCGATGCTTTGGCGACTTTCGCCCATCGGTGACATAAGAAAACCAAGCTCTTGCACACACTAATTTGCTTGAGTTACAGTTCACCAAAAGGCAATCATATAAGTCAAGGAAAACACAACACGTTTTGAAATCTGTGCATCCATGACTAAAATAGATTACTGTATAAAACCCGGCCAAAACACAATTTCTTTGGCAAAATTAAGTTTCCTCGAGTTTCCTACAACGACATAACATATTACATTTTGCTCAGGTGTTCTTCGCAGCTCTCCCACCGGCTCGATCGCTGATCAGTAGTAACACATTTGCAGCTAAAAATACTTTTCTTCTATTGTCAAAAATAAACATAAACTACTATGAACTAGTTTTAATAAAGTAGTAATTGAACAAACGGTTGCACGCACAAACATTACTCGTAAAGAAAAGTAAGTGCCTAAAATAGGAAGCACGTACGTTAGTCTGTCAACTTTAGTTGCCAGAGGTACTTTTAGCCCCGTTGTGTTGTTCTCGCTTGCATCTTGTTCACATAGCCGGTGGGCTAACGTGATAAGCACTGTTGGATTATGGTGGTCCACTTATCGTGAAAAACTATTCCTAGACCATAAGCGAGAACAAACGAAAAAGAGGGGAACCAAGATAAAAGTAAGGAAATCTCTATTTAAAATAGCAGGACTCTAAGTTTTTGCGCTCGCTCGGCTATCTTGACAAAACCTACCGGCCGGAGTGTGCGAAAAATCTGCTTAAAGTAAAATCAGTTTGATTCCGGAAATAAGTGGGAGAGTTTTAGCAAGGGTTTTAGCGGAGATTAACGAAGGTAATCTTGGAACATAATCAGGCCGTTCACTTAGTTTCTACTTAACTAATTGCTCCTTGTAATTGAAGGTGTTAACCTTGAACAAGGACCTTCTGAAGGTTACTTTATTTTTAATTTCTTAACCAGCTTACGCCGTTGGCGGGAACCTCGAAAAAATGTACAGTTACTTCATCCGCATCTATGGTCCGTCTGACTACAATTTATCAATACATATGATTCATGAAGGCAACGTATATCAGCAATAGATTTTCTTTTCATATGTAATTATGTTCTGTCTATGTTGATCTGTTGAGCTTTTCGTAGCTACAACTAACATGTAATTAAACAGAAAAATACATATATTATGGACTAACATAATCTGGTATTTTGCAAACTTGCAGTATATTACAAAAATAGAAACAAGATCCCTTCCTGCCTCTCGTTTTCCCTCGTCTCTCGAACCGTGGGAACAAGGTTGCTCTTTTCCTCCCCACCCCTCCCTCTCCCTTTTTCTTTTCTTTTGTTTACACTGCGACAATTTCAGATATTTTACGGAGATTTGCACAACGTGCAAACTCACGCGTATAGCTCGCAAGCCCAAGTATGCGTCAAGCCTCATACGGACGACCAACTTTAACAGAAGATATATGTCACCATATATGGCATACAAGCAGATCTGGCAGTAGAGCAAAAAGAATAGATGAGGAATTCTGCTCAACGAGTCGTATGGGTTCGTATCGTACAACCTGCTGTAAATATGTAGATGTCTACAGAGAACTATTCAGTGAAGCTGCGACAAATACTATAAGCTGTTTACTGCCCCAGCTTTGTGGAAGCAAACAATTGTCGTTGAAGATGCAGTTTTTCTCGACACTGAATATGCATGGCAAAGCCAGAGGGCATATCTCGCTCTGCTCAAAAAAAACATGGACCAGCGACTAAACGGATCTAAAGTGATTTGAAGTTGGCACGTACCGCCTCTATTGCAGCCAAATCATCGTGTAGCTGCTCCTGTTGCTGACGACGCTCGGATCCTTTCTTTTTTACCTTGAAAACAAAATGATACTTCATGAAATATTTCACATCAGAGTAATTTTCTTGTCTGTCAAGCCTCGTCTCTAATCTTCTTGGGTTTAGCCCTGATTCAGGCGTCAAATTCTCATACGCTGAACACAGTCAATGCAATTGTTTACTGTACAAGAAGTAGCAACTTATTTAGACGTATCTCTATTTCCTTTCGCTTCAGTTGATTGATTAGTTCTACAATAGCTTGTTTGCTTATAATCCGCCATAAACCTGCGGCACTGTGATGCTATCATATGCTGGTGCAGTATTTACTGCTTACTCAACACCAGAGCAAGGCGGTCCCAGGTTCAATTCCCGAAAGAACAGCCAACTGAATGGTCATAAAATCGGAAATAAATACTGAATATCTTGATAGTTTTTTGAAACGCAACATGTAAGTGGTATACCCACCTAAGTGTAATGCTCGAAAACTAAAGAAAACAATATGGTGTAGTTACCTCTTGAATTCTGAGCTTTACATTTTCCTGGTGCTTCTTTCCTTTCTCGTGAAAATCAATACTCTAAATAAGTTTGTAATGTAAATTAATAGCTGCTTTCATATCATTGGATGCCGACTGACCCAATTAGGTGGGATAAACTTTGGCATGAAAATTTTTAGTTGCACCAAGTTGCAGCTAGCTCTGAGCATAACTACGAGAAAAACTGGTTTGGAATTTATTTTAATTCAATGTAAAACAAATTATTTTCATACTTGATGGAATCAAGAAGCCAGCACATTGTAGAATTCTATTGCACAGGCACGTTTCACGCGGTAGCTCACAGCAGATATTCAGTCTAATTTGGCCCCCAAAACAGGCAAAATTAAAAGCCATGTCATACACGATGTGATTTTTTCGTTACAGTTTGCAACGTTACGTTTTCAAAAATAAATATTGCCAGATGCAGTGACACGTCAGACAAGTGCGACTTGTTGTACAACCTGCTTAAAAATTTTCAACGAATGCGAGTAGCAAAACTAGGGGTGCTATATTAAGCAATGCACTTTGAAACTTGTAACGGAAGCCCATCTTAACGCACGGAGTACGGATTACGGATTGTTACGATTTAACTAGATAATCAATTTTAACAAGACTCCGTGTTTTCTACCATGCCAGGGGGCTCGGTAGAAAACACGGAGTCTGTCTAAAAAGTATTCCTGCGCATTTGGCTATCGATTTAACAAGACGCCGTGTTGTGTACCATGGTGGTGCTCGTTTTGAAGTACAATAGAACTACATGCGACAGGTGACAAAGCAATGAAAACCAAACAAGTAGAAGTGGGTCGGGTTTTTTTTTCATAATACACAGTAACTGAAGCCTTAGATCATAGGAATGGTAGTCAGTTATGAAAAATAACGCATTTGTGTTGTCACAGGCACTAGTGGTAGTTTAAATTAATAAAATAGAACTTAGAAAAAGCTAAAAGTATGAAATAGTGATATAAAAGTTGATTTGTTTTTCGAAACGAAATATCTTCGCGAGAGTGATTAACCACTTAACAATATTTTATTACAGTCAATGTGTCAGATTTTTGAATAACTAATAATTACATAACGTGCGTTTTAATATATTCCATGTGAACTGGAAGAAGGTGATTCTGAATTTGATGTGGTATTATTATGCTGCTTGTTCCAATGAAGTTGGGTTGTTTGCGTCTAATGCAGACTAGCCAAAAATATTTTCATGTTGACACGAGTTGATTAATTTAACTTCTTTAAAAAATATCTTTTCATCTTCAGCTAACTCACTGGCGATCGTTTTAACAATGACCGTCTTCCTTTGGTGACTTGCTTTGAAAACGATACCAAAACCTCTGTGCGAACTATGTTCTTTATTTTCAAGACAGTTAAAATTCAACGAAGGTAAATTCAAAGATAGGTGGCTCGGTATACAGCGAATAGCTGGTAATTTGAAAGCCATTCAAGTCAACCTAACTTCAGACTTGAGTTTCCCAACCTGCTAACACGATGTGTAAGTGTAAAACGTGCTGCTAAAAGACGCTCGAAATATGAGAATTTGCTAAAATTGACAGCTGAAGACCGACTCCGTGTTTTCTACCGAGCCCCCTGGCATGGTAGAAAACATGGAGTCTTGTTAAAATCGATTATCGTAACACCTCGTAATCCGTAATCCGCACTCCGTCTTTTCTACCATGCCTGTCACACAAAAGTGACAAAACATACTGAGCATATATGTATTATGACTTGATATATTAACTTTCACGCAACACTGAGCACATATCATTGTCCCCTGAAGTCAGAAGTAGAAAACTAGTAACCTTTTCTCAATGATTTTATTTCCAAACGGTTTCTTACGATTCAAATGATGTTCAATCCCTAATCATGGTATTACGAGTTAATTCCATGATAAGCAGATCAGGAAATTCATGATTAAATAACCTTCTCCCAGTTTGTGGAATTCGCCTGGGCTTCGTCCTCGGACTACTGAAATAGATGGACCATTATGCTTAGAGTAGTCAAAGTTTAACCGAATAATTGTCCACAGCCTTTTTGCAACTTTGCAACAGCTCCACTGCATGACCAATTTCATATGCATCAATGGGATGAAACTTATAAACAGGGTGTATAGAAAAACGTAGTCGAACTTCACCATATCATTGTAGCTACGTGAATTACTCGGCGAGTGAACGAAAGTTTTGCATATTCGGAAAGATCAGGCTTTTAATGAGACGTCGTTCTTGAAGGCAAATGAGGAAATCTGAACAAAGACAAGTTCGACACCGTTGAGAATAGGGTCAAAAACCATTACAGTCGTGGCAATAGAAGCGGTCCGAAAAATACTGACCAATTCATTTCCCAACTTCGAGGAGCTCCTCTGAAGAAGTCCCTCAATTTCTTCAAAAAGTTTTAAACTTCCTGTTTCATTGGCCAATCAAGTTTTATATTTTCCTTTCGAAACTTTTAAAGAGATTTTCAAAATATTAGGGAATTGTTGAGAGGAACTCCTCGAAGTCAGGAAATAAACTGGTGAACATTTCTCAGAAAGCTTCTATTGGCACGACCTTGAAATTGACTCCTTCGTGAATATAACTTGATGAATTCTGCTTCAATAATTTGCCTGCATGTGCTTAATTTTTTATGAAGCAATGAACATGTTGTATTATCACATGCAAGCTATGACGAGTTCGTGATTAATTGCTTGAACCTTTTGTTCTGCACTGCTTATTAGGCACAGAGGTGAAAAATGCGATTCTGACTAGCAGTTCTTATCGAACTCGTATTCACTAATATTTTCTCCATTTCGTACGAAGAATGTGTATTGCACTTCTTTACTTAGACGTACAGGTGAAACCATGCAATCTGACTAGTAGTTCTTATCGAACTTGTATTCACTTATTTTTTCTCCACTTGGCATGAAAAACGTGTCATTCAACAGCTAAAAGCCTGATCTTTCCAAGTATGCAAAAATTTCGTTCTCAAGCCGCGTAAATCACGTAAATCAAGCGCTGAAGTGCGATTACCTTTTTTTATATACATCGATCGTATATAGCATATAATTGCCAGTTGCAGCTGCTATAGCAGCGATTATCCTTGGACTTGGATGTAGTCAAATGAAACAGATTGGGCGAAGCAAAGATCCTGAACATCATGCCTTTCAAAAACTGTTGAAACAGGCGCGTAAATACTAGTCTAACAACCAAATAAGTAACCACTACTAGTGCAAGTAAACACCATTAGTGTCTTGTCTGATCAATGAATAAGGTCAAGGGCACAATATAAAGAGGGATAGTGCTACTTACATCGGAATCTTTGAAGTTTTTGTCCTCGCGCATATCGCATTACGCATGTTTGGCAGGCAGTAAACTGTACGTTCCAGAGCCCTCTATACGAGAGAGTTGAGTCATCTATTGTTAACAAATCTTTTGAATTTAATCGTTTTTGGATCAAAA
>JAODVM010189264.1:0-13906 GCA_025400095.1 Phenganax marumi
CAGATTTGGGCCTGCTACGACTTCGTCACGTCAGCACGAAATGGCGTAAGCGTGCATCGAGTGCTTCGTGCAAAAATAACGAATTTCGTACTCGTACTCGTACTCTTTGCTAAAACTCTCTAATATGATGATAGCTAACAGATGCTGCATGCACATGTAAGACCCCGTAATTTTAACATATATTCTTAATCAACTTTGAACATGTGTCATACAGACTTGAATAAGCCTCAAACCAAGGATTATTGTACGTATACAATGTTTTTTAACTTCCTCAGATATGTAAGAAGTGTGTTTCTTTAGCAACGGTGTTCGATGATCGTAAATTGCGCAAACATGCAATAGATCAAGCTTTTTGCAGGGCAGCAATTATTGGGTATCCTTCTATGGCAGATTCTTTACTGGAGATGCATGAACTTGGTAAACAATTGTCGCTCGCATTTGCAAGTGTCTTTCATAAAAACGCATAACCCACCATAGTTCGTGTTAACGCATAATGCGTTTTCTACCCGTCTTCATACTGAAGACGACTAAGACAGATCACCACACAATCGTGCCGAAAACGCTCGCCCCAAGTTCGTCCAGAGAAGTTATTATTCGTCCCTAGAAACGGTGATTGACTCTTTTGTTAACAATGATTTTTTCCCGTACTTTGCAGGGCTCCAGGAAATGTCGGCAGTCTTACGGACGATAAACCTCATCATGCGTGCGTCACATGGGAATTATCACATGGTGAGATGAAGATGTATGTGGACGGCTTGAACATATTCACTACAAACGTACGCACGAGCAACATTAGAGCAGGTGGAACATGGGTGATAGGACAAGACCAGGATAAACTTGGAGGTGGTTTCGAAGCCAGAGATTCCATGAAAGGTTTCTTGGCCGAAGTAAATGTATGGGATCGAATTCTTTGTCCATATGAGATAAAAGCGCTTGCTTCGAGCTGTGGTCCGATTATGAAAGGCAACATTAAAGCTCAGGAAGATTTCAAGCCACAAGGAGGAGTAGGAACGATCAAACCTGAATGCTGCCTTAACTAAGAACATTATCTTTTTGTGTATCAAGTCTTTTAATATGCCTTCATTTTAGCAGCGGTATTTTTATGTATTGAATCTTTTCAAAGCTTCAAATACTAAATGTATGTTGTCAAGTTGTTCGTGGTAATAAATGCTATGCTTCTGCATTCGTACAATGCTCATTTTAAAAGTTTATTTACCGCAGAGTACATGTGAGAGTTCCATAAGGTGCATGATATGATGTATATTTGCTTTAATTTATAACAAGAAACCAACTAAAGCGTGTTCAAGACACGTTAAAAGATAAACAAACACGTCCGCATGAAAGATAACAGACAAAACAAGATGCCAGCGCAGGCGATTACTTGCATGGGTGCGAATATTGAATCTGTGCGCAGTTCTGATTACTTGGCCCATCCCCGTTCTCCTCCTAAGTTCAGGATTTGGCAAAATCAGAGATTGAAAATGATCAATCCTTGTGTATTCCAAGGGCTGAAAAGTTTTCTGTGTGCTTGCAAAAAAGAAATGTACTGTACGTGAATAATTAGTAGTGAAGCCAGTGACAGCCTGTGACTAATAGTAGGCATGCAAAATTATATAATTATAATTCTCCACCGACTTGTCACACTATCTATGAATAAGAAATATTTGCATAGCATGACCAAAATGTTTGCCTGTCTTCAGCGCAATGACAATAATTTGTACTGAAATCCAACCCAATTTATAGTAGTAACAAATGGGTATTATCCAACGTTTTTAAAAGTCAAATTGACCGAACAACATGAATGATAAAGAATATAGTCTCACGTGGCAGATGTATGGTAAACGTTATGCTTCCGCGATTCTATAAGAGCAAAATCGTTAATGATTGACGACATGTCAATGCTACGCAGAAGATCATTAAATAGATTATATATGAAATAAAGAAACCAAAAAGCAAGCCTTTATTAATGTCAACCTGGTATCGCCCTCCAGGAACAACATATTAATTTTTTAACGACTTCGAAAGTTTCCTAAAAGCTAGGAATAGACCAGGAAAATAAAGAAATAGTTGTAACTGGAGACTTCAATTGTGACCTATTAGAAAGTGACAGTTGTCGTACAAACATTAGACGTATCCGAGAACTCAATGACATGTATGAATTGCATCAGCATATTGAAGAGCCAACTAGAGTAACGGCCTCGACAAGAATTTTGATGGATATTATCATAACTAAAATTGACGACAAAACAACTTTAAGAACCGGAGTACTTGAACTGGGAATTAGTGATCATAGCATGGTCTATATGTGTCGGAAAATAGGCATACCTCAGGAAAAGCCAAATACAGTACAAACCAGGCTGTTCAAAAATTTTAATGCTCATGAGTTTCAAAACGATTTATTGGAATCCTTTAGTCAATTTACCTACAACCCTGATGTAAATACTGTGCGCATGAATGGACGGAAATATTCCTTTTTGTTACAGGCTTCATGCTCCATTCCATTACGATCAAGAAGGGTCAGAAATCAATGTTGTCCGTGGTTAAGAAATGATATTAAAAAACTCAGTTATCATTGAGATTATCTCAAGAAGCAAGCTGTGAAACTTAGTTCCACGTCATATCATGAAGCCTATAAAAAGTGTAAAAGTAAAGTACCCAAACTCATTAGGGATGCAAAAACAATTTAGCTATTATAAAACAAATCTTCGAAACAGTACAAATAGTAAAGATAGTAGGAAATATATTAACAAATCACTGAACAGGAAAACTAAAACAACAACTATCAATCAGCTGAATATTGAAAATCAGATAGTTACTGATAACGGGAACATAGCGAATGAGTTTAACGAATATTTCTGTGAAATTGGACCTAAATTGGCGCAGTCTGTATACCAATAAATAATGTTAATGTCCTTCAGACACCGTTAATCACCAAATTTTACAATCAAAACTTCAGCTGTATGGAATCCTAGCAACAGGACTAAAACTTTTCAAATCGTACTTGACCAATAGAATGCAGCTTTGTACTGTGCAAGGAAGTAAATCTACTACTTATCATGTGGCATTTCACAAGGGTCCAAATTAGGTCTATTACTGTTTTCTCTCTCCATAAGTGACCTTCTAATTTGCCTTGAACACAGACTTCAATGTTCGCTGATGACAAGAGTATTTCGAGTTCAGGTATATATCGCCTTCAGATGTTGAATATAAAATAACGGCCGTAAGAATATCAATATGTGGAAAAACTATAAGGAAAAACTGAATTTAAATGCTAGTAGCCTCCAATGAAAGCTGAAAGATTACTTAGAGAAAGCACACATTTTGAAAGGTAGGCATGACATCAAACAAGTCACAAACAAGAAAGTCTTGGGAATTATAATTGATGAAGAATTGAAATGGAAAGAACATAATAATGAACAGTGGAAAAAGCTCTCTAAATCAATTGCCCAGTTAAACCGTGCAAAACTAGTCTTCGTAACTCATGAGGCAGGCACTGCTTAAAATGTATAACTCTTTAGTTCTCTCCCTCTTTACATATCGCTCATGTGTATGGAATGATGGTAGTAGCACCCACACACAGAAGCTTTATAAAAAGCAAAAAAGGGCAGGGCGGGTAATCACAGGATTAAATTATGATACTAGAAGTAAGGAAATCTTTGAGAACTGAGAATGGGAGCCAATTGACACTATTCTAAAACAACGTGATGTTATAACGACTTTTAAGGCCTTTAAAGCCAATGAGTATGTCCCATGTGTTTAAGATAAAACGGAATTAATTCTATGAATTATGAGGCAATGATCGTAAATTTCACCTAGAAAAACCCAACATTGATTTTACGAAAAAGTCTTTGTCCTATAGAGAAGCTTCGGCATGAAATCAGATGATGTCGTCAACAGTACGAGCAGCTGCCCATCAAAAGCATTAAAACTAAAAGAATTTTAAAGCATTTCAGTCTTATGGAGAATGACTGTTGACGACATCAAGTAAATATAGTACATGTTTTTAATCTTAACATGTCTTGTCTTGCAGGAAAGCATCTTCAGTTCAAACTGGCATCAGACAGCTTTTAACTTACTTGTAAAATCTGTGTTGCAACTAGCAAATGCAAAAGCTAATAAAAATTTGATGTTTTAAACTGGCCTAAAATACTCAATAATATTCAAGACGTTTCGACCATCAGATCATTGTTTTGTATCACGTGGCTATGCTTTATATGAGGTTATGAAATAAGCAAAGTTAACGACAAAGCAACTAAGCGCGCAGAGCCTGGAGGCGAGCCGTGAATCAAAGGCAGTGAACATTGTGTGAGCCAAGCCACTTGAAGCCAGTGTGCCAAGTGCGGCATAGCAGGCGGATCTAATTTGCGAAGCGGAGGGCAAAACAAACTGTGTCTCTCCCATGCTCCCTATAGTGATAGAATAGGATGTTGCTTTCCACTGAGTAAATAGGTGTGATAGGTGCAACTAGGTGGTCAGGTCATTAGGCGAGACTGTGACACTCATTGCACCTATCTATCCACGGCGGTAAGCAGGGCTCGAAATAGCAGCCTGCCAATGGCCAAAAGCAGGCCATATTTAAATGAAGGCAGGCGAAAAAAATTTTGAACTGCCAAGTCAAAAATAAAACGGCTGGCGAAATTCTATAGATAGGTTTCGTTATGTTTTCAAATTAATTCAGTGTGAAACAATGATTGGCAGAAAAGATACTAATACAAGTGCACGCCAAGAGAACATTTATGTCTTGAAGAACTTTTCTTCAGTGGTAGATAAACCTCAGTCACTAAAATTTTGGCAGATGAACCTCAGTCAATTTCGGCAGTTCAAGAAGAAAAATGGCAGGCGGAAATTTTTTTGACCGGCCAAACAAAAATTAGAATGACCGGCCATATTTTTATCTAATTCGCGCCCTGTTCTTTTCCTAGATTGTGCCTCTTCTTGATATTCATCGTACAGAAGAAGAATTAAAAGCGAAAACGGTGAGTTTTAAAATGTGGAGTTTACGTTCCGTTCATTTATTGAATATTTCAATGTGTAAATCATCCTCTTTTATCAAAGGACGAACTCAGCTCGCTGAAGTCGAGGATCACTAAGCTTGAAAATGAGAAAGCTTCATTGCTGGAGGATAATCAACGTCTACAGCAAAAAGTAAGAACGTTTGTTTGCTGCCTATTTTCTCGTCCTGACAGATGTGAATTAGTCAAGTCGAGGAAAATGTATTGGAACTCTTAATGCTGCTAAACACCAATCACGCATCGATTACACGTCACTCATTGGATCACATCCGTCAGGGGAAGGGAAATCGAAACGATTTACGGTTTGGTCTATATTTACCATTTGTTCTAGGTTTCGGAGTTGTCAGGTATTCTGGAAGATGAACGGGAATCTGGTCACGGCAGATCCGCCTTATTGCAAGAAGAACAAGTGATGCGGATCAGTGCTGAGAAAGAAATTGAAAATTTGAAGGTAAACAATACACCAATTCGACAGATTGGTCCGTGAAGTCTGGGAATGAGTTTGGGGGTGAAAATTATTAATACAAAACTTGTATAGAATTCTTTTATTGCAAAAATGTTTTGCTAAGCGTAAATATGGAGTCAAAAACATACAACAAAAACAATTTGTACCAAGAAAAAAATACCTAGACAGGTCTTGTATCTATAATTTTCACCCCCAAACTCACCTCCAGTCCACACGGACTGGTTCGTCGAAGTGGTGTGTAGAAGTATGCTGAGAAGTAGCATCAGACGACATACAGCAAATAGCAGTCAACTTGCAGTTATTTTGAGGAAGTAATGCTAATCTTTTCATAAAACGCGTAGCAGTCTTACACGGGGTGAAAAGGACATAAACAAGTTAGAATAAGTTTGAATTTGCTTCCTCCTATGAGATAGGGGCAAATATCTGAATTTGATCGAATTTACCAACTATTCACTGCCCTATGAGGTTTACTGTAACCCTAGAGCATTGCTGTTTTCTTTAGCTTATATGTAGCTTGCTTTTGTGTTTTTTAGTCGCAATTAGTAGAGGCCAGAAAGGCAGTACAAATACGACATGACGTCATTCGCGCCGAAACTGTGACGACAACTGAGGCTGCAATGGATCAGGCCATGCCCAGCGGAGATGAACCAGGTACCACCGTTTAAACTTAGATTAGCCCGGAGTGAAGAGTTTTATATTGTTGTTTTTTTATTTTGAAGGCAGAAGAAGTTCCGTAAAAGTCGAGGAACTTGATGAGGAATTGTGTAAGATGAGCTCGGAGAAACGACAAGTTGAAAGAATGGTGAGATTAGTTACGAAAAATTTGAAATCGAAAAAGGATGAGAGTTTTGTTCTTTTGACAGTTTAGACTGCTCATTCAAGCAAGCTATTCTGAGGCAAACTTCTGAACGTATTGCAAAAACTGTAGGGAATGATTCGATTCGAGTTTAGACTTGCGGATTATGCAGTGCGTTTTGATCCAGTCGGTCCTAGGACTAAAGTCATTTCCGTCCGCACCTGAGATGCGAGTTTGATCGTTTGTTTTTGTACTGAAATTTTTTTTGCTCTAAAGCTTTCAGATAAAGGTGCACACAATGAAGAATTGCTTCGTGAAATCAACAATCTCAAGCGTAAGAATGCGAGAACGTCAGGAGAAATGGCGGATATGAAATTACTGCTGGAAAAGTCGCAAGCAAGAAACGCCGAACTCGAAAAGAAACAGCGAAGGTACGGCTTTAAGTTGTTGATTTTTTGTGCTTGGTTACTTGGTTTCCGTCAACTCAATATATAAATATCGGAACGTGTAAATGTATCACGAATTGTCAAAGAGAGTTTGTCTCATTTTACTGTTGACAAAAAAACTTGAAAGAAAAGCTTTACCACGCAAAAGGACTTGTAAGGGGCTTTAAGCATCAAAAGCGTGCTCCTCAAATAAGCGCCCCTCTCTCGATTAAGCGCCCTCTCAAGGTAGTGGATCTATATTTTTAGCTTCTCGAAGTGAACAAGCACCCCGGGGCGTTAAGTCGAGGAAATACGATACCCTCGTGTCTCGTCACACAGTTTGCCCCACGCGTGGGATGAATTACCGGTTGTTGAATTATTCGAAATATTTGCTTTTTAAGATCCTCTTATGCCCGTCAGATTAATGATTTGAACAACAAAAGACAGATATAATAGTTTTTGTTGTATGAATAAAGTGTCGACGTTTTGTAAAGAATCATGGCTCAATGCGGTGTCATTTTGGCCAGGTTCGACGTTTATATGTAATCTATTAAGGAAAATGCAGTTTTCGTAATATACCGTGGAAAATTATAATAAAAGTTCTGTGTGTGCGGTGTGAATTGTTGAATATATTATACTGTTGTGCTTTAGTTGGTACAGTTTCGTTTTCATTGAGGTGGTTTTATGACTTAAGAATGTAAAGAGAATAATTGTTCGAGCAAAAATCTCGGTAGAGTTTTGACATAAGCGAAGATGACATCGATGTCTTTATAGAAAGGTCAAAAGGGGATAAAGTTCTGAATTTGACAGTCACTTTGTTCAACTTACTGAAAGCCGCTATTGTTCTAGCATTAAGTCTTAAGTACATATAAGATTATAAGGACTCTGTTGAAGTTTGGCTGTTTTTTTTTCTAGATTTGACACGGATTTAACTCGCGTACAAGACGAAACAAAGCATGAGAGAAGTTTAAAAGAAAAAGCGATTCGTGAAAAAGATTTGAGCGTTTCTGAGAGAATACATCTTGAACAAGAAATTGAGGTAGAATTGGAAATTTTACAGTTCATTCTAGAATTTCCAAATATGTCCCAAACTTCCCCCAGGCTCTTACAGGTGATATATTTGTCCACAAAAGTCTTTTTCAGGTTGAAAGGATATGTTTTAAAAATATCTTAAGAAATTCACCGTTGGGTTCGAAATTCCGAATTGTCTCAAAGCGTCCCCGCCCCCCTCGAGCGTGCAAGTGTTCTTTTTTTCAAATATCGCCATTTTGCTTCATTTTTCAGCGCTATAAACAGAAATTATCGGATATGAGAACCGAAAAGGAAAGGTTAGAGATGGATCTTAGTGATCTCGGAAAGAACAAGGGGGATGCAAAGGTATAGAAATCACCTGATGTAACATTGCTCAACCTGGCTTTTTTCATGCAAGACTTCAGTGTAGTTTAGATCTCTTAGTCCAGTGTTTTCACCAGTTGCACTTGTATTGCAAATCGTATTAAAAGAAAGACGTGCGACCAGATTTATGTACCCGAGTTCGTCACTTCGGAATATGGCTTCAGCCGTTGCACCGGCATTGTTATTTTTAAAATAATAATAATTTTATTAGAAATACCGATTTGTAACCGTTAGGTTAAATTACATCAGTAAATAGTCTCTAATACACTACGAAATTAGATACCTATGTACATGAAATATTAAATGCTTATAAAATTTAAAAATTCAAAATTAACGTATTAAAATGTTACGATACGTTGAGATGATTGTTGTTAAAATTGTATCAATTTGCGGGTTTTTTGTCAGTTTGTACAAATGGCGGGTAGTCAACGACAACTTGAAAAGAAACTTGAAGAACAGGAAGAAGAATTAGACGAACAAGCTGGACAGATCCAGTTATTGGAACATGTATGTTTATAAGCTTCTATATAGGCGATATTTTGCCTGGCCATGTGAACATAATTTGTTCAACCACGCGTAGGAAGACTTCTTCCAATTTTCTAACACCAAGCAGAGTTGATAATTCGTGCGAGGTCAAATATTTTGAACGAACTTGTATAGGTGTTTTGAAATCGGAGGTAGTCCTCTTTACGAATTTTTGAAATTGCTTTTCAAACGAAGGCGAATTATACAAGAAAGAAAGTCAGTGTGAGAGTGGACTTAATTTATGTGATTTCTTTCTCCAATTTCAAACTCCTCGCCGTTCTGATTTTCTCTGTGGCTGATGAATTGTTAAAGAGATTTAGAATAATGTTTCCGCACTGCTTTCCAGGCCAAACTCAAACTTGAAATGGAAATTGAGCAAACAAAAAAACGTGTTCAAAAGGAATCCGATAGAAAGGACGAAGACATGGAGGAAATGAGGTCAAACTTCGTCAGAAAGGTACATATATATCACTTGTCATCCTGCATAGGCGCTTCATTCTGCACACCATGTATTCAGGGATTGTTAAAGAGTTCAAGAACTAAACAAAAACTTTGAGCAGTACCTCAAAGCAATCGTCTGTAGGGCGTTCCCCGAGGAAATAGACCTTATGAAGCTATATAGCTGTTTGAGTGAGCAACTCCAGCTATCGGTCAAATGTTGATTTAGAAAAGAAGAACAAAGTATATCCCCACAGGCTTTAAGAGCATCCTAAAATAACTAAATGTGCAAAATTTGGTTGCGAAATGTTGTAAAATGTGGAAAATGTGGCGCTGCGAATTTTGGAAATTTTATATATTTTTGAATTACGCGCGGAAAATGCCGCCTGAAATATTGACCTGTTTTCTATGATCACGTTCATGTGGCCTACATAACGTATCAATGCGTTGTTTTACTCCAGATCAAAACACTCGAGGCTCAGGTGGAGGATGAGCATCACGAATTATCCCAAGCTGTGAAAGCAAGAAACGAGAGTGAACGAAAATTAATGGATCTCCGTAATCAACTGGAACATCTTCATGAACATAACAGCTCTGGCAAGAGATATAAACAAGACTTAAAGAATGCTAAAGCTTTGCTACGTGATGCTCAACAGGCGATTGACCAGTTGGTGAGTTGTTTTC
This sequence comes from Phenganax marumi, assembly GCA_025400095.1. Classification (NCBI taxonomy): domain Eukaryota; kingdom Metazoa; phylum Cnidaria; class Anthozoa; order Malacalcyonacea; family Clavulariidae; genus Phenganax; species Phenganax marumi. The sequence continues at coordinate 9,742 of JAODVM010189264.1, forward strand.
TCGCAAGTTTGTTTTCATTGAAGAATAAGTGTCTAAAGGAAGTTTTACGAGTCCACAGTTGTAGCCATATTAAAACAGACATTGCCAAAGGCTTCCCTGTCTATATAGAGCAAAGAAACAACTTAAAGACCGTTTGAGAAGAAATTAGCTAGTTGCATTCAATATTTGTACGCTGACGTGTTAAAATGATGCACGGTTGTATAGAAGCCTTTTTGCAGTTTTTGGTGAATCCAGTTAAATCTTCTGTTGAACTATTGTAAATTGTCGTGAAGCATTTCGCTTGATTGGAATTAAGTATGTCTATTCGCTACAGACTTCAGTTAGACATCTAGACTACAAGTGATGTAGTTTATAAATGCAACAAGTTTTTGCTGGTCGTTTTGTTTACAATGTCAATGACAATATTTGAGTACTGTTTGAGCCTTTCCTGCTTGACTTTTCAAAAATAACAACTTCGTTTGAATTTGTGACTGTGTTTAGACTCAGCAATCTGGAAAAGACAGGACGCAAATTAAACAACTGAAACACCAGGTACACTTGCTTGTTCATCCGAGGAAAGCATTGAGAACCCGATTCGTTTATTACACTTTTACTGAATATTTATTGATTATATTTATGTGTTACAATCACTAAATTGTATTGATTATGTTTACTAATTATTGATTATATTTATTATAATCAATAAATTATATTGATTGTACTTATTGATTATTGATTATATTTATAGATTATGTTGATTATTGGTTATATTTAATTTAGCTCGAAGATCTAGCACAAGCGACTCAACTTGCTTTGAAGTCTAAAAAACAACAAGAGGTCGAGATTCAAGAGGCACAAGCCCAGTATGAGGCCGTCGTTCGCAGCAAAATTGAGGTATCAGATATTTAATGTAATGTGGTTCATCACCTTTGGCTTTGTAGATGTTTTTTTAGTCTCGCTGATCCACTAATACCCGTTTCATAGCAGAATTTGCACATGAAAATGAGGCATTATTGTTGAAATAATTAGCCATGCGACCAGGCCTTAAAATCCGCCATTTTTGGGTGGCAAAATCATTGCTTTTGACCGTCATTTTTTATCAAAAGAAAATATAAAGAATTTTATCCTTGTTAACAATTGTTTGACACTTGCTACCTTCATTTGCGATGAAAGCTTGGATAAAATAGCGAAATTTTTCGACGAAAATACGCGCCGAAAATTTACATTTTTTCATCTCGTATTTTCTCGGCAAATTTATAAAATCTGCCGCCGAAATTTCACAAAAAGTTAGCTGCAGTCTCAGGTTTACTGATAAAGAAGAAAGTTGGTTTTTTATTCTTTTGAGTAAAACAAAATTTGCGTATTTCAGTTGTTTTGCCACCCAAAAATGGCGGATTTAAGGCCAGGTCGCATAGCGTGAGAAAGGCTAATTCCGTTTGACATGCAGGCAGAAGAGAAATGTTCGGGTCTCGCTCGTGAAAACAATGAACTCAAAAGTCAGATTGAGGAGGACGCCGAAGAAATGAAGAGTTTATTGCAGAGAAATAAAACCTTAGTTGCGCAGGTGAGAGCTGGAGTTCGTGATTTTTACTCTACCTAGACATCCGTACATTTGCTCCGAGAGAGATGTTATGACCACGTACATGGTGTTTTTGAAGGGCGTATTGTTTTATTTCTGTTAGAACGCGTCTGTTCAAGCGAAAAATACAGAACTTAGCGAAGCACAGCATGAATTACAAAGTGAAGTAAAGAATCTGCAATCAGAGGTGGCCAAGTTTAAACATCGTTTGTCGTACTTCGAAGAGACTTCAGTCGAAAAAAATGTCCATGATAAAATTGGAAATAAGGTAAAGTAAACATATTTCGTCAATTGCCGAATGATGGTAACAAAGTGTCTGTGTTAAGGTCAGGGATTGTACATTTTTATAATATTTGGTTGATTTAAAGAAAAATTGGGAGACATCTTGTTATCTTCGTCGATTTATAAATTTGGTAAACGTTTTTGAGGCATGACACAAGTACTTTAATTTGAATTCACGTGCACCTGAAGATATAACAAAATCTGGATAGTTTAAACGAATTGTGGCAATCTAATTTACTTTTTGATTTAGGTGCGAGACTTGGAACAGAAATTGGAATCAGCTGTTGCGTATTCACATCGCTTAGAAGTAAGTGGGTTTTTCTTGATTGGTAAAAGTAAGATAGTACCTTTTGAACGATGTATTTTATAAATTGTGTACAGGTCATGAACGAAAGATTGCGTGAACAATTAGAGAAAGCTGAAGAAGAAAAAATAGTGTTGACAGATAAAGAATCAAGGTTCCATCAAGAGAAGAACAAGTAAGAGACACCGTGTCTGCAGTATACGTCCATGGGCGGTGTTTATTTTTAAGGGGATTTTTATTCGAGGGAGGCGTTTATTTGAGGGAATGTTTATTGGAGGGAGGCGTTTATTTAAGGGGATGTTTATTCGAGGGAGGTGTTTATTTGAGGAAATGTTTATTCGAGGGAGGTGTTTATTTGAGAAAATGTTTATTGGAGGGAGGCGTTTATCTAAGGGAATGTTTATTGGAGGGAGGCGTTTATTTGGTAACGTTTATTCGAGGAAGGCGTTTATTTAAGTGAATGTTTATTCGAGAGAGGCGTTTATTTGAGGGCATGTTTATTGGAGGGAGGCGTTTATTTAACGGGATGTTTATTCGAGGGAGGCGTTTATTGAAGTGGCGATTATTGTGTGGCTTACTATATTTGGAAATCTTGTTTTTGTCAGGCTTGAGAAGAGATTGGTGGACATGAGAGAGGAATACATGGCGCTTGAAAGACAAGAAAATGAACAGAAGAAGAAACGAGATGAGAAGGTATTTTGTGCAGACTATGATTTGTAGAAGCATCAGTTTGAAGATACATCATGTATATTTATTATTGCAAAGCTTTCGGTCCGTTAACCCGGACCTTCATCAGTGCAACTAACTTGGAAAAAAATGCTTTGCAATAATAAATATACATGGTGTATCCTCAAACTAATGCTTATATTGTTGTTTGCGCCATGCAAAATTATAATAATCTATGATTTGTAGTTTACCCTGAACCCAGTATGTTACTGTTGGGTAAACTTATTTGGAGAAACACTTGATTGTCCTGACACTTGCATTATTCGACAAATTTACCTTGAAAAAATTCTTTGAATGTTTTCGTGGTGATTTGCAATGAATATAAGATTTTGTGGAAACACCACGTAAATTTATTCATGCATAAATATATTTACCTGGTGTTTCCACACAATTTTATATTAATTATGCTGTGGTTGGCTTTGATATACGAGAGAAATGCTACTCAATTTTCCTCCATTGTTTCTGCAGGAAACAGAGCTTCAAGATCTCGAAGTGACTTTAGCTTCAATGAAAAGTGAACTCACGTTGACCAAGAAACGTCTTGCTGACTTACAGCAAGCCATGGAAGACGGTATCCATGACGACTCCGATTTATCGTCGGAGTCTTCCGACGATGATGATGACGTTACTCGTAGTTCGATGTCTTCATACCGACCGCTTAGCGAGTCCCGAATGTCTTCCGAAGCTCGTTCGTATAAATCGTACGAAGACTTAGACGATGTCCATGACATCACTGATAGACTGACACGTAGATTGAATGCGTTAGATGATCTCGGCTCTCCGACGTCGTCGCAAAGTGTCGGCGAAGGCTCGACCGCTTCCGATCCGCATGCATAGCACGAGCTCACCATTATTAGGCATTACACTTCAATATATCTTGAAGCTTAGGTTATACTAACGACCGCTTTAAAAGTCTGGATGGTTTGACCAACGTTCTCCTTTGATAGTAATTTGTGACTGGTATTTTTGCTGAATAGCAAATGCCTCTGGTTTTATTACAGAAACAAAACGAACAAATGAACTAGCAACCTAACAAGCAAAACACCACACAGCTTACGAGTTACGAAGCTAGTCTGGGGAACGAGTCATGCCCTGTGTGTTTTTTTAGCGCTTTTAAGACCCGTTCACATGGGCGATTTTTGCTCCTATTGATCTCCTCCTAGCGTATGCGATCGAGTAGGTTGACTTGGCGAGTGCATTAGCAACACTGACATATAAACATCTGGACTGCTTGCTCCTATGCTTTTTGACTTGACGCTTGCGTGGTCAATTAAAAGTCACGAAGGCTGACGAAT
>JAODVM010189375.1:0-13904 GCA_025400095.1 Phenganax marumi
TCGGTCCGTTAACCCGGACCTTCGTAAGTTGCACTGACGAAGGTCCGGGTTAACGGACCGAAAGCTTTGCAACAATAAATATACGCGTGGTGTATCCACAAACTGTTGCTTATAATTAAAGGCAAACTTGTTTTGGACCAGCGGAATTCTCAGTTTAAGAAGGCTGACAAAAATATTACAAGTTTGTTACATTGCCAGTGCCTACCGTTTTATATTTTTTTTAAAACTGTGAGTCAAATTCAAGTAAGCGGTGGACATACCGCGATATGTTTCGACGCATTGCGAATAGCTGCTTTGGAATTCGTACAAAAACAGTCTTGCGTATAGCATCTCCTTTATGTCTTTCATAGTTACATTTAACTTCAGCAACACAAGAAAGTGTAACTCTATGCTAAAGTTTGTCATATTTTCAGTCTTCTCCGAAGTCAGTCTGCCTTTGAAGCCAAGTCGACAGGCTTTAGGAAACCTCGCGAAGAAAAGATCAAACTTCACAAAAAACCTTCTGTTGCCCGTAAGTGTTTGCTCATTTGAATTTTAATGTCCTAGCGGTTCTTGTCTCCCCTCAAATGGGAGGGCAGATGTTTCTAGACATAGCTATATTTAAATATATTCGGTGCATTGTGGGGTGATAAAAACCCGATTACTCCCATCAGCCTCCGAGCACAGAAATGGAAGCGATAGCGACTGCATGGGTACAATTCGGAGAACTTCATGATTGCGTTTTTCTCCAGTAGCACTTTACTACACTTATAGCTACTTACTGTAGTTAGCGATGACCTGTAACTTTTTTTGTAGGAGAAGAATGTATATTTGACAAGAATGCGTTTAAAGAGTAAGTTTAATTTCATACTTTACGCTATCTTTTGTTGGAAAACACGTTGTCACTGTGAGTTCTACGGTGCTACTCTTAGCGCAAATAGCATGATGGTGTATGCTTCGACACAGTGTCGCATAAAAGTTCGCCCTTTGAAATCACTCTTGTTGTTAAACGTACGTCATTATACCTCTGGGTGTTTAATTTGACATTTTTGTGCAACCAATCGTTGTAGAACTAATTTTATTTTCCCCGAATAACAACGCACGTTTCACAACAATAGAGTAATTTCTAAAGGGGGTTTGGGACACGCTGTATATGTATAGGTTACTTTCAGCTACAGAGTTCTACAGGCGTTGAGCTGGGTAGACGTGCAAGTTGGGTCTAATATCATAATTGCTGCAAGAATTAATAGCCTAGGTTCAATATACATATAGAATTATAGCATATCATATTTTACAGATCATTTGTAAAAATACCCAGTTCAGCCGTAGGGCTCAGCTGTAAAGTATTCGCGATAAAAACAGTCTATCTCTATCTACCCGCTATCTCTTGTGCCACCCCAGAAGATACGTGCTCCCATGATGCTTTTCACGCTTAGGGTTTGAGGTTTTGCAGTTTCAATTCCAGTACAGCACAGTTACAGAGTTATAAAATGCTCGGTTTTCTGAATCTGCGGATCATCGCTTTTGGTTTGAATGTTTTCTTTGAAAATCATGTTAAAAAAATGGCATATTGAGTTTGAATATCAAGAAGGGCGTCAAAATATTTGCCCGATTGTCATAGCAAGATTTACGTACTAGTGTATTGCGTAGTGTAATAACTAACTGATAACGCATATGGAGATTTTTGGTAAATAAAAATAAATTAAATCAAATAAAACTTTATCAACAAAGATTCCAAACGTACAATAAACAAAACTTAATTATAACCATCTCCACCCCAGAGCAAACCCCGTTCGCAGGTTGGTTGTAGCTACCTTACCACAACCATTCTGCTGTTGGATCGAGATTAAGTTGAAACGCTCCTCTGTCTTTCAGCCAAGCTAATGTTCTTCTCAAAATGTTCCTTCAATTAAATACACAACCTAATGAATTTACATATTGACGCTCAAAAACAAGTTTTCCGAAAGTAGGCCTAATTAATTGCAAATAGAGGTGCTTGGGTTAGGACCCATCACAAAACACTCTGCGCGTTTAAGGCCTGCCAATACTCAGGCTATAAGCGTATACAACATATAAGTGACAGTTGAGTTGACCTATTCAAGCAGAACAAAGCACTATTCTTTGCAGGGTATACGAATACATGAACACTGTTCACGCATACTTAACTGGAGCAAGATTCAACAGGTGAGAACAAAAAGTTTAATTCAAATAGTACAGTAAAGATTTTTAAATTGGGTAATCAATGTAACGTAATAAACTAGGCAATGGCCAGTGAAAGGCAATGGCCATAACTAGGCAATGGCCAGTGAAAACATCAGAAGCTGCAGTGTAGTTGAAGTTCAGCACTTGTCTCACAAGCAGTTTTGTTACGTTGTGCTGTATGCAATCGTCTTGGAATGTCCATGCACATTTGTAACAATATTGTTTTTGTATTCAAGATCGCGAATTGTAGATGCAAATTCATTATCAAAACACGGCTTATACGTAAGCAAAGGTGGCCTGGCAAGTTTCGTAGTGGATAAAGCGAAAGCTGTGTCTCCAAATACAAAGGACGGTAAGATCTTCCATTACAATATCTTCAGGAGTATAATCGATGTCTTCTTTGCCGAAAAAAGTTGGGTTGGGTTTTATAGGTTGTTTTCAATCAGCTGAATTTTTAACTGGATGAGAGCGAACAAAGAATTTTTCGACGATTTTTTGCTAGCTAGGCGAATTGTACAAAACATTCGTACTTTTATGTCTTACACTATCTTTAAAATCAACTGAAAAGTTTTTAATAGCTGTTTTTCTACTACTTCCTGTCATCCAAATTTTCGAAGCACTAGTCACATGAATGAAAACAGCTTATACCTTGTTCGTCGGGCATTTGAAGCATTTCCTTGCAAAACATCGCAATATCTCCTGGCGCCATTCGTCAGAGGTGCGCATTAGTGAGGGTTGGGGTCAATAGTCTTGATACATCTTTTTCGGATCGCATGTACGATGCCTGGAATCAATGCGTCTATTAATCCTTATTCACATTCTAGTCTTGGAAATAGCAATTTTGAGAATATGATGGATCGCGTAGAGTAGTTACTTAATAACTGTGAAAGTCGTTCTAGAACAATAAACACCCTCCTTGACCCTGGGGCCGCTTGTTCAAAGCTGGGTTAGCGTTAACCCTAGGTTAAAATTTAATCAGCTGTTCAGTTTGTGCATTTTTGTAAGTCCTTTTGTTTTAAAACTTTGCAAATGAAGACTTCTTTTTACATAAATGAGCTTTGTAGAAAAATTTTATCAAGTTGGTAAACCAGCTGTTAAAAATTTTACTCTAGACTTTACGTTAACTCGGGATTAAGCTAACTAGCTTTTAAACAACTGGCCCCAGAAGTTTTGGAATATGCGCCTTTGCCTTTTGTTCCGGTTAAAGTAACCAGTTATTGTATGGCCGCCTGAGCAAGCAACGATTATCTCATTGGACCAGTGCCAAACAAAAACGTTATCACTGCTAGCTAGGCAGGAGAGAGACTTGAAAATGTTTCCATGTTTCATTAGTTTTTGTTCTTAAGGAGGTTGTCCGCTAAACTGCGGACAACGCATATATTCTTAAGAAATCTTACTGATCTAGCGTATTTTTGAAGGATTGTAGACATGCATTAATCATTGATTGATAGATATCCCCGAAGCCACCTTGAGACTAATCGAAGACCAAACATCTCACGCAGATGTAACAACCAAAGGAACAAACACAGCACCGCATTATCTCAGTTTAAGTTCATGGCTGAATGCTGAGTGGAATCTTCCTCAGAGCAAAAAACATTTACCAGCTCGTAAGCATCGCGATATAACTCCATTTTGTACAAATAAGGTAAAATCTATTCAAACGCAATACGTTGACTATGATGTTATGTTATAAAATTACCTTTTTCGCATATTTCAAGTATACGTAGTAGAGATGATATCTTTTATAACGTGTAAACCACGACGTGAATAAATTGATCTCAGGTGTGTAATGCACTGTGTGTGTAATTCTATAGAATGTTTGTTCATGAAAATGGGCCCATTGCGTAATAGACAAAAATTTCATCTAAACAAAGATGTTGCCACAACTAGGAAGAGCAGCAAATGCTAATATTTTACGCCAATGCTGTGAAGTATGGAACATATGTAACGTTCCGAAGTTCGCGAATTTTGCAGATTTTTGTATTAAGCGGCCGAAATCGATACCTTTTTGAGAAAAGGGTATCCAAATTGGCCGCGTAAAACGAAAACGTAGAAAGTGTGAGAACTTGGCATGGCTATATTCTCTGCATTTTACAACATTTTGCAAAAGATGCGTTCGAATCGTGATGTTCGCATGCTTAATGTGCTTCCATTAAATGTTCTCACACCTCAGTATATTTAAAGGCAGCACACATGTACGTGGTAAGTCTGTAAACTATACTCTAACGCATGTGTACGACTGTAATCTTACACACTCACTTTTTATACGAAGTTATTAGAGTGTATGATTGTCCACGATAAATATGAGTAGAAGTGATAGTATTCCGTCATAAATCCCGTTCGTTGGAATTTTGTTGTTCTCATCATTCTTTGGGTGTGTTGCCGTTATACTTCTTGCTCTTTTTCACAAAACCTCCGTCAATTAAACTGTATGCCATATCAATAATAGACTTTTCCATCTCGATTGGTGTCATACCCAGCTGTTTTATCATCTAAATGATATAATGAAATATTCAGTTGCCAAAAATCCGTTCGTAGGAGTAATATTCTAAAGCCTGATTAACCCTTTTTTTTAAACTGCTGCAGATCGTCCTCATTAACATTCAAGCTAACACAGTAACTCATCAATATTCAACTTGCCTCGGGTAGTCCTCATTAGTATTTAAGGCAAATGGGATTTAGAGACGTTTTAGTTCAATAGCATTGATAAACCTGTGGGCAGTTTTGTTAATATTTTGTGTTGCGGACAAAACTCACTAAGAACAAAGACGTTTCGCTCCTGATGCTCCCCTCCAAAGACGTCTTGACCCTTCACCCTCCTGAGCTCGCTCATTGTGCCTCTGAGGTTCCTCTTAGTCCCCATTCATACCGTACCTGATTCGTACGGTCACGACTTCAAGTTCAACCATTTTCAGTCGAGTTTAGCACTTATGGCCCCGTTTACACTATACCAAAGTCCTTCGTCACGACATCTTCGTTTGCTGTCAAGGAGCAAGAATCACCAGGAAATCTTAACTAGGCTGACAGAGTTTGTATATTTTTTTGTGTTGTTACCATTTAAAATCTTTACAGAGCATCAAAATTTGACCTGCTCTGGTAGCTGCAACATTTGACCTGCTCCGACAGCAATCTGTTATAGTGTAACGGGGACTATGTCTGAGGACTTTCAGAAGAAACACGGCCGCAAATGGTAGAATTCAATGGCATGACTTGGCGAAATCGGGGTCCCATGTGAACGAGGCCTTAGTGCTGTTGAGTTTACTTCTCATCTCGCTTGTTGTCTTCCTTTTGTCGCTCCTGTCACTCCGGAGCACGCTCCTAGCACCCTTGAGCTCGCTCTTTGTGCTCTTGAAATTCCTCTTTGTGCTGCTGAGCTTGTTCCTTGCGCTCTTAAGCTACCGTCTCGCAATTCTGAGTTTGCTCCTTGCACTCCCAAGATTGCTTTCTACACTCCTCACCTTGCTTACTGTGCCTTTGAGGTTGTTCCTCACGCTTCTGATCTAGCCCTTGTGCTCTAAGTAAGTCTTTGTGCTCCTGAGATTGCGCCTTGCACGTATGAGCTCGTTTATTAGGTTGCTTCTCACGCTCATGCTCTTGAGCTCGCGCATCACGCTCCTGACGTTGCTCCTTGTGCTCCAAGCGGTGCTTCTTAAGTTCTTGAGCTTGTGTCCTACACTTCCGAGCTTGCTCTTTTCACTTCTGAGGTTGCTTCGTCCACACCTGCGAAGCAGAAGACTCCAGAGCTTGTTCCTTGTTCTCTTCGGGAGTGCAAGTAAGAAGCGAACTCAAGAGCACGAAGAGTGAGCTCAAGAGCATGAGAAGCAACTTCAGGAGCATGAAGAATGAGCTTGTGAGCAGAAAAAACGAGCGCAAGAGTTCATGGATCACTGCTATGCGCAAAGAGAGCCTGTTCGACATTATCCGTTCTTAACTAGAAAACACTAGCGTTTTCTTATTGAAGGGTTTTCTCCCCTAAAACAATGTTGAATGTAGGTGAATGCTTTGAACGTGTCCTGCAACTCCACTTAACATGGATCGGTGGGGGGAAGGGGGTAGGGTTAGATGCATCGGAATATTATGAGTTAATTATTGTAAGTGCCGTCGATGTTTTGACCGGCATTACAGCTCGGGAGGGCAAGGAAAGATCTCAAGAACGCTAGAAAAGTAACCTCAACTGTGTGGGGAGCAAGCTCAGCAGTACGAGGAGCACTGCTCGGAGGAAACGGGGCCTGAATTTTGAATTTTATGAATTTTCTTGTGGATTACTCGCAGCATTGATTGAAGTCTACAATAGCAGCTCACAGCAATCGTCCGCTTGAAAGCTGAAACTGGTTAAGCCTACATTATAGACTATGTCATTGGTACCTTCTTATATGTAAATGGAAAGCCCTGCACTGCATGAACATCGTACTTTATATCTAAATGACAGGCCTTGTACAGTGGTACACTGCCGTCAGATACTATGGAAGCTCACCTTTTCGTTAGAAACATTCACAACTTTTCCAACATGAGGAATTATGGCTTTCAGAGATCCATCAAATTTTGACATGACTCGTAGACCAAACTTCGGACAATATGTTGTTGGGATACTGTAACCTAAACAATAAATAACATGCTTGTCTACACACGGACAGGAAACAAGATTCTCAAGATGATCATGAGAATAGAAAAATACATTCCGTCCGCATCGGAACTAACTTCAGAAATGAAAACGTTTTAGCATTCGTAGCGAAACACGTTATGTGCAGAGGCGCAGGAAGCAATCACGATTGGGGGATGGACACCAACGTTTAGGGGCACTCCCGAGTTTCAAGTACGCGGTGCCAAAAAATATTATGTACGTAGAAGTTTTTAAAAACGATCAGGAGACTTCGTATTATTGCAAACTCCGTGCTCGTGTCCTTTTTACGCACTTTGCTTGGCCATTTGTAAATGAGCGAACGCCAAAAGCACAGCAACGTGAAAAATCGAAAAGGCATATCTATAAAAGCGCTTCTGAAATTCACAACACGTGTTCTCGGCTCTGCTAACGTGACAGGCACATCACGTATGTCACAAATCATACGTTTCCACTCCCTGTCTTTTGGGTTGTCGAGTATGGTCTATCTGCAAGCGTTGCATTTGTCTTTGCAGCTGCTAGTCCCTGCACTTTAAGCCTGGTTTTCATGTATCGTGGGTCATCGTCGCGATTCATCGGCGATGCCTATTGTCTGCGATCATTGATGCATAGAATACTTTGCCTATTGGAATAAATTTTCTGTTCCAGTTGTCACGGGCAACGGATCAAGGAACATCGCCGATGAACTGCAATGAATTACAATTTATGAAAACTAGGCTTTTGTCCTAATATTAATAAAACTCGCTTTTAGATAGGTTTCGGTTTCGCTCGCAACAAAGAAGCGTGTACTCAGTTATACGTTTTATTTATTTTATTTCTCTAATTTGATATAGCAAATTAGCGTCTTTAAACTAATATAAAGTTTACTACTAAACAGTTCAACTTCAACTTCTCTCTTTCTGTATGTCTGAGCAGTCACTCTTTGGTAACGCTTCTGGTATAAACCTTATCGTTTTGAATGATTTGTCTTGTAACAATTTGGCTATTCAAGTACTATTAAGACTTGAACATGAATTTCTGAATAAATTCTTTTTGATGACTATTCACGCCACAGTGGCTCTTATGAATAATGCATGACTTGTTAGAGTTATGCTCGTTTTATATACAATTCCTAAGGGAAGTTTTTGGAGTTTCCCTGTATGCTACTGATATTAGTTTGTGGGATAAATAAATAGTTCTTACCACAAACCAAGATATATGTTTATAGACGCTAGAACGTGCTTGTGCATCACGTCCGTTACGCACTTTGTGGTGATCCAGAAGCACTTTTGCTTTAACGCGCTAAAACTAGACTACTTAACCTGAATATGCAAAACCATAGGTCTTAATTATATAATGTCTCTCTCTATTGTTATATCATATTACTAATAATAATACACTAATAATAATACATGATTATTAAAATCATGTTACACAAAGTGTTCATATAAAGTAGTACATACATTACATTACCTTGAGATTTAAACTCTCTTTCTAGTGTTTGTGCATATTCTCTCATCCACATGCTACCAGCACTGATAATAAATCTATTACCTGAAATTAAAGAAAATGCTAATCAGGCACACACATTTTATTCCAAATTCATTACGACGTTTTTATGTGAATATCGTTTTCTACGTGTCCACACAGAAGCACATCATACATTGAAAAAAATCTCGCATTGACGTTCCCTTTCTTGCATTGGCGTATCTAACCATGGAAACTGGTCATCCAATGCTACATGACCTGAAACGTAGTGGGTCAAAGCCAATGCCGATCACTAAGGAACTTTATTTTGTTTCACTGATTTTTATGAAACGAATTTTCTTCCGAAATTTGCAGTGATACATTTTTTCACCTCGTTTGAGAAAAATTCGTTCGTAGATATGTTACTTTAAAGAGGCGTGGTGCACACACCAGAAGCATGTGGCAGAGTTAGAGACTTCACGTGTGCTGCTGCGACATCACGAACGTCACAAATAGGAAGTTGTATTTTAGGAAGCATTGGCATTTGTCTTTGCAACATTCGCGAGTGGATCTAAACGAATGAAAAAACAAGAGACAATTCTTCTTATAGCAATGCATCATTTCGCCTGCGAAAGAATGCCTACGACATTTCCCATGATGCATTGCTACAAGGGAAGCTGTCTGTTAAAGATTTAGTATGTATAGCGAAGAAACCTTCAAAAAGCGAAACGTCAGCGATTCACAACCTGAACGAAATTAGGGCCTCAAGTCGACGATAGCAACATAATTTGAAGCCTATAGAGAATGTCAACAAAACCTTTGAAAATACACGTGAGCATTGCTTCACAATATCGGTCACTTCTGGGTGCGGACATACGACAGTAGTTTGCAAGCGAAACACCAAACTACAAACCTCCATACTAGTGCATTTTGAACCATGTAAAACTGGTCCTAATATATATCCAGGATTGATGACAACTAATTCGAACTTCTGTTCATCTGAAAATAATGCACGTCAACAATGCATGATTGATATTAAAAACCCATTCGGCGTTCTTAAAAGAGTAATAACAAGCGGTTACTATCACTGGTATTGCTACATCTGTGCACATCGTACCTGGCAAGTTCTTCACGAATTCCCAAGCAAATTGCTCAGCCAATACTTTGCTTTTTTCATATGGTGTACAGCTTTCCAAAACTGACCAGTCTTTTTCTGTTAACATGTAACCTTTATCTTGGTTTCCAACTGCAAACCACATTATGTGAACATTAGTCATTACTGTTAGTTTAGTTGTAGCACTGTGCTATATCACACGGACGCAGTGAAAGAAAGTCAAGCAATGCATATTTCGCTTTTGCAGTTGTCTTTATATTTTTGTGCTTATTTGTTACTGTGAAGAAGTCGGTTGTACGTAGGGTGTTTAACTCAAGGGTACATAAGCTCAAATAGAAACCATATTTATGCATTCCACGTGCAACCAAACTGAAAAAGTCTCAACTGAATTCAACAATTATGTATCTAACTATAACTGAAGCACATAATATTGGACTTGAAAGATTTTCAACATGTGAGAGGTGACTTATCCACCATTTGAGCTACGTACACGGGCTTCGTACAACCGGTCACGGAGTTACAACAGGTAATTTCAAATTGTATATGATGGATAACTCTTTTGAAAATGATGAAACTACAATCATTGCAACATTATAGCCATAGGCTAAGGAAACTAGCTTTTGAAAGTAACAATAAAAATACGAATAATGAGGTTCAACATAGAATGTCTGTAAGCATTCTGTACTAGTAGTTGGTATCAATCTGGTATCAATTAAAATTGTGTTTGATAGATTATACAATACTCAACAGATAGATCGACTGGATCTTTCTTCAAACATGTTATCCTAGCCTGAGTGTATGCACAATAATCGGGACGTTCTTGTTTGCGTCATTATAAAAGTTTTTTTGTTTGCAGTGTGTTTTGTTAATATTCCTATTGTAAGTACACAAAAAAATTCTATTACATACTGTATATAGCAACACAAGAACTTGTGAGAACAACTCTTTTCACACAGCCAGATTTAGCGCATGCTTCTAAAACATTTTTTGTTCCATCAACAGCTGGTGTGACCACTTCATCTTCAGTCTTTGGATTCGTAACAAATGGAGACGCGACATGAATGACATAGTCACAGTCTTTCACAGCACTGTATTGGAAAGGAAAAGAAATCAGGTTTAGCAGATTCATAGCATTCATACACGGTCCTATGCCATGCCATGGCATTCATGTGAATACAGTGAATGCCATGCATGGCATTAGCATGGCATAGGACCGTGTTTAACAAAGTGTGTTGTGTATGTCAATCAAATGTTGCCTTTTTAACTAGACTGATTTGGCCATGTTAGCTTGCATTAAGGCCAAGCCTTCATAGAACGTTAAGAATAATATTTCTGTGCTAGCTAATGAGTTAAATTTACACTAGCAACCCATAAATGCAAAATTCAACAATGATACTTTTGTAACGACATCTTGCACGTTACTGTGTTATTAATTGTTACCCTGATCCATTAAGTTGCCAAGCGTCCGATATTCGATCCTACTTATTTGCATTACTCTTATTCACGTTAATTAATCTAGTATTATTACCTGTGCTCAGTTGTAACTTAAACAAACGTGCTTTAATTGAAAAGTTTTAACCAATTTGCAAATGATTCTGGTAAAATAGTAACGTACTAAAATCAGTCCTACAGATGTGAGACCGAAAGTCTTGGGACATTTCGATCTATTTTCCTTCTGAATATTAGTAGTGAGCAGGCAAGATGAAATGTCAAAACTATTTGTCAACCTGCGTGGTATCTAACAGCTCAGCTAAGAGGTGTAAACTTATATGTACGATCGAGAGTGCAGATCGAGTAAACTTTATCAACCATTGTGATGCAGAATAACAGTGTCAGTAATAGTAAGCAGGCGAACATACCTTATCCAAGAGTCGGGATCGAGTAAATCAGCAGTAACAAGTTCTAGCGGATGTTTAGCTTCAGGACACAGAGCATGAAGTGGTGCAGTTTTCACTTTGTTATTTACATCTCTGACTGAGCCACGGACATGATATTTTTCACTTCGAAGTAGCTGCAGTACCACATGGCTTGCTAAAAATCCCGAAGCTCCTGTTACCAACACGTAAGGTAGCGATGACTCGGCCATTTCTAGTATTTCTGTACAGCATAAAGTGAGTTTTAAATAGATAGTTGCCTTTACTTACGATATTGCTGCTTGATGGTAGATTTATACGTCGTCGTTTTGTAGCTCGCTTCTCCGCCCACTTCATTTCATGGTACAATTCCTCCTCATTAATATTCTTTTTCAACTATGAATATATTTATACGAAGTGCAACAGAGAGTTAGCAACGAAGAAGATCGATTAGCCTACACTGGAAATTATGCACACTAATTCAGAACTAAATCCAATTTCTTGAAAAACAGTACGAATGCTCTCGGCTTTTCGAATTCTGATCACTATTTAGAAAAGTATATTGGACAGGTACGCGCAGTCGCGCATGTCAACGATATCATCTTATCATCGTACCAAACCAAATACTCTTATAATTTACGAAACATATAACGCCAAACATAGAGATAATTTGTTTCTAAACGGACACTATCACTCTATTCTTGCTAGTACGTTACAATCTTTTTTCTTTAGGTAAAATGAATATCAAAGTCAATGAACCGCAGCTCATTCTGATCTAGGATTTCAATTAATGAGCTTGATAGTGATTAAAGCAATCGAGGGAGAAATTAAAAGCTATATACAAGATTCTCACATAAAAAAACTTAAACAGCCAGAAGACTAAAAGCTAGCCGGCCCACTGAAGACATCAGGGAGTTTACGATTTGCGACGCGACAAGCACGACGACGCGTTCGGTAAACAAAGAGAGTTTCCATGCAGAACAAAAAAATGAATAATTTGGAATCCCAGAGCTTGTCTCAGCAGCGCCAGTACGACGCCAACCATAGCTTTTCCACGGCGTCGGAGCGCCGTCAAACTTTGTTGCGATGTTAGAGGAGTCAGATAAATTCAGTCTTGGAGCAAAACCGCAGTGATTTTTTCAAGTTTATCTGTTTATCAGGCTATCGAAAAGAATTCCAGTGTGTAGTTAAGCAATAAGCTTTCTTAGCGTCCACCCTTCATTGAAATTTAGATTGCGTCGTCGCGTTCACGGCGTCGCCGATCGTAAACTCCCTATCGTATTTCTAAAGAAGTATGGCGCTACAAATCATTGAATCCATTTACTTATATCAGTTACTTTAAAGATTCATTCAGACTGTTTCCAGTTGGTATAATGAAGTTATAAAACATCGAGGAGAAGTATAACACTATTATTATATTTTACACGTAATTTCAGCTGGAATAGCAGTTTGTAGTGCAGCACCGTTGATATAGGTGGCCAATCATGAGGCAAATCTATGAACACTGACCAACTTACTGTTCGATGTATTGGTGTCTGCACGCATCGTACAAATTCGTAAATTATTCGTAATTTGCTTTTCGTAGTTGTTCTTGAATGGCACCAATCATTGCACTGAAATTGTCTTTTTCCGCCGAAGACAAACATGATTCATAAAAAATTCATATAACATAAAGTATTCAATCTACTGTTTTAAATGGATTTTATGGAATAAAAACAAGTTAACATTGTATGCTGATTCGCATCGCTGCACACACTAATCGGCAATTAGTGCTAGACTAATGCCCGTTAGCCGTTGCGAAGCATGTTCTCGATCAGTTCGCGTCAACGTCTCCACAGTTCTACGCTTCGTACTAACGTTCTTAAGTATATTTCCGAAATCTAACCACGATATGGATTGCTCTTCGGCCGTCTCTCTCAATTCAGTCGTGTCCGAAGCGCCCTTTACTGTATCACCGTCACCAGTGAGTGTTTTGTCGTCAGCGTGGCCTTCTCAAGCTGTTTTGTCTGGCGAACCGTCGGCCGCAGTTCGCACGATTCGCTTATGTCACCCATCGTCAACTCCTCATGGTGTTGGTCCTTCTGCGTCGTCTCTCGTGCCTCATACATCCAGCCCGTTTGTACTGTGTTTGTCTGTGGCCCAGTCATTTCTGCCATCCCACACTGGGTTGCCCGCTGCTACTGGCGTTTCATGGACGTCGACTACTTCCCATCACGTTTCCCTGGCCATTCAATTTATCCTTCGCTTCCGTTGCCTTTCCCAACGTCAGGATTATCTGCTACGGAGAGAGCTCCCTACAATACGACTGCTGATCGAACTCAAGGTAAACTAGTGTCGTCTATTGTCGCTGGTCAGTTCATGGAATTGGATAGTCTGCTTCGCTATTCCTCGGAAATGATGCTCCGTCTTTTCTCACTTTGAGATGACAAGCTCGCCTTGCGTCCCTCCACAAAGAAACAACCCATCACTTGAACTTGAACTTGAACTTGAACTTTATTTAATCGCGGTAAACTCATCAGGTACACATATTACAATTGCAAAATATTAAAATACAAGGATACAATACATAATTAAGACACAATCAATTATAAGCCTGGTTTCCATGAGTGCCGTGAAGTAAAAACAAAATACAATCAGCGAATAAAGTTGCTGAGGTCAGACTTAAATTTAGGGAAGATAGTAGCTAGACGTA
>JAODVM010189486.1:0-13904 GCA_025400095.1 Phenganax marumi
ATGTGTGACATCATCAATGTGCGGAATTTTTAATTAAGTTACAGCCAATATTGTGTTGTTGGGGAAGTTTTAATTATTTTTCTGTGGATTTAAGGTATGTGCCAGAAGCCCCAGTTCCCTAACTACTCTCAAACTTAAGAACTTGATGTCTGCTATTAGAATTCTTTCATTCTACTTTTGAGGTTGAACGAGCTACCTGGGTGGAGTTTCAGAAACGAAAATGGGAATTTCAAAAAAAGCAGCGAGTGGAAAGAAAACGACTTAGAGAGGAAGCCTTAGGTTTAGGAATGGATATCAGAGGTGGACGAAATAAACCTACCACTGGCTTGTCCTCATTTTTTCAACGGCAATCAAAGTCAATCATGGACAATTACTGGCAGCTTATACAAGTAAAAAATTCAGCTACTTCTTGCTTTCAAAAGTTTTACCACTAATGTTGTGAGCTTTGGCTACAATCCTAGCAAATATTGTTGCTTACAGCATGTATGTGACTTTTTAGACCTTTATACATCTTGTTTTATGAATCTCCGTTTTCTTCACCCTTGTTCGTTTTCACCTCTGCTCTCAATTATTGGGCATTAGCTACTTAAAAATTTAAATTATTGACTGGCAAAAGAATCTTGTTACCCTTGGTTACTTGTTTTGGCTTATTTAAATGCCAAATGATTTTATTCCTCAGCTGAAACTTGAGTTCAACAACAGAACTTCAATGATTTTTTTCCTTTGATGAATGTACTCCTCAGGGGAACTCCTTTTAGTTGATCAAGATGTTCATGAAAACTAACTTTAAAAAAAGCTGGAGTGTGGCGAAGGAATTTGAAAAGATACTGGGTACATGAATGTATTTAATTTCTCTTGTTTCTCTGAGTACATGCAACATTTCCACCAGTGTGTGACCTTTTTTATACTTGCTTTTGATCCTGATCAATGAACTTTTTTGCAGTTCGCATTTTTCAGCTTCTAAGACCAAGTACAATAGGACTTTATAATTGCTCAAGTGTGTGACCTTTATTATATTTGCTTTTGATCCTGGCAAATGAACTTTTTTGCAATTTACATTTTTCAGCTTCTAAGACCGAGCACAATAGGACATTACATATGTCATTAAGCACTTTACATACCAAACATCCTACTTTAAAAAATCTGAAAAACTCTTAAACTAAAAAATTTCAATTTATTTGCTTTTGATGATATTTTCTGTCTTTGGTAATAATGAGTTGCACTTGATCTAAAAGAATTAGTCATGAGAGCTTTTCAATATAGGAAATATTGTGACAAAAACTCTTGCTTGTTGGATCTGGTTGGACAATTGAGAATTATTTTGTGTTGTCTTCTTTTCTCACAGTTTCTGTCCTTGTTGATATGGAACTCTCCCTGAAATTGTTTTTTTTTGTTTTAATTGTGGTGAATTTAAACCATGTTTATAATATCTTTATAGATAACAGAAACAGATAGTCCTGGATTATTCAAACTTTGGGCTTTGATTGGCTCAGACCTTTATGCAATTAAGGTTAATATCCCACGGACTTTTTATGTAAACTGTTGCAAGGCAAAGGAAGGCACAAGCTCTAGTAAGTTATACCAAGTAACCTATGCTGTAAGACTTGTGTTCTTGTTGTTCAATTTTCACCATGTGAGTTTCTCCCACAAACCGGTAATGCACAGTACTATCAGCATTGCTTTTTGTCAGCGCTACAAAAACAAAGATGATGGTTTGGAGAAAAATTTGGCAGAGTAACGAATAACTAACTCCATCAAATTATAGTAGGGACAAACTGAATTCAAAGCAGCACTGCAGACCTAAAGGCATTTGTGGTTTTATGAAAGCTCATTGTGAACTTATCACAGAACAAGTGCTCATTTACGTCAATTATTTTTGCTGTTATACACCCGCGTACTTGTAGATGGGATAGCCTCCGCTGGTTAGTAGAATTCACTTTTGCTGTGTTCACTCTCATTGGAGTACATTTTTCGTAAAATTTATTGTAATTTATTTGTAATTTTTTTCACCCCTTTTTTATGGCAAGAATACCATAGTGATCCCTACTGGTGTGATACAGATCTTGCATTCAGTCAATTAGAAGGACTCTATTTCAGCTACAGACCTGAGATACAGACCTTATAAAAAGTAAATAATTATAGCAAACAAATACATATTGAAACATGCTACAAAGTAAGTTTTAGTAACTTTTTCATGGTCATGAATTAGGGTACAAATGATACTTATTCAACATATTTAGAACCTCTTTGTTGTCAATTTGTTGGATAAACTAACACAATCTGCACTTTCTTTCACTGTGAAGTTTCTCTACTTGCTCAAATCAGGAAGAGAATTAAAGTTGTGTTGGCCATAAATATTTTTGGTATCATAAATGTTTCTTGAACAGTAAATTGTTGTGTTCATGCAGATATTTCCACAGTAGCCGTAAAAGATCCGTCAATCAATCAGCTATAAATCAGAACACTGATAAAAATTAAATGCATTCCAAGATCTGTTCTGTGGGAGGCATAGCTATTGTAAATAATATTTATCTACTGCTTTGGGTGAAAAAGTTTAAGTTTCTGTACATTTCATGGGAGACTTTTCCACTAGTGTGCCAACTGCAACAGCTTACTTCCAAATAATCTGTTCATGGCTTGGAGAAGTTTCATCTCATTTCAGAACTTCTTGTATTTTACCCTTTGTTGCAAACAGTGAAATATTATTGATATACTGTAATGTAATTTTACTTATTCTTTTAAAAGCCAATGCAGGCTTATACTTTTTGTCATAGGGATAGGCTATTCAAGAAAAATGTGTCTAGAATTATGTCAGTATTTTTGCCACATCTTTCAATATTTACTGCTCTTGCCATAAAGCTTTCACTTACTGTAAATTTTTGTTTGGAATGTAAATATCTAAGCAGTTGCAGTATTGTAATATTTGATACCTTATCGTGTATTATGTAATCTTACACTTCAACAAAAAATTTCATATAATGTAAACAATATCTTATTTTAATTATGTTTGCTTGTTAGAAGGTGGTGGAAACCCGGCGTTGGGGCTGTTGTCCAAGCTCTTCATTCGCCTCTCTTTTTCTGCTACCCTTTAAGAGTGGCTGTGCAGGCTTTCATTGTGTGAAGTTGCCATTAATTTTTGCTTTATTCAAATCACAATTTCAGCATGGCATCGTGTTGGGCGGACATTGCCACATTCCCAACCAGCTGGCTTTCTCTATGAATATTCAGTGCCAGAAGCTCTCTATAAAGAACATGCAAGGTAGATATATCTGTACTAGCTGTGGTCTTTTAAAGCACATAATTTGAAACGGCATAAAGAAAAAGCTTGTCAAGGTTTCTAGTATACTTTTCTAACCCATTACTATTCTTCATATTAGAATAATAAATTTACAAACACTTTTGTACAAAATTTTTCTTGATGTATATTTCTATCGTCATGTTCTGATTGTACCTTTTTGAGCTGCAGCTTTTTGCCTGTGATATATAATGTGCACTTGCCATCACACAGTGATTTTTCATTGCCATGTTGTGTGTGTCTTTAGGAAAGAAACCCTTTAATGTCATATTAGATTGTATGAAAAGTTGCTGATTAGAACTGTAAAGGGTTTTTGGACTGATAGATCTCGCAATATGACATCAATACTGTTTTAAATGAATTTGAAAAAGGTTTTTGCTTGTTTTGATTCAATCTTTTTGCTGATTGCGTCTTGGAGGATCAGTAGCACACCACCTGCACATTGTAAATGCTTTTAGACCAACATAACCTTTTATTTTAGTGAATTGGCAACAGATCTTTCTTCCCCTGACATTGAAGGAATTTATGAGTCACAGGTATGTGTAAGACATCTGAAAAATAAATTGAGCTTCTATTTGTATCATTTACTCTCTGCAGTGTATGAACATATCATTGTAATACTATTAGTATTTTAAGTCCATCACTTTTTTGTTGGACTATTGATGTTTTGATCTTTAAAAAAATTATCATATGTAGTCAATGGTTGATGATGTTCTTGCAACTTTTGTAGTTGATCATAGAAGGGTCAGGGGTTTTTTTTTATACTCTTTTACTTGGCTTCTGGTAAAGATTAAATTGTAAACCATTTACACAGTAAGTGTATATCTTATAGATGAACATTAAAACTCTAAAATACTATAATCTGACTAAAACATTGATGAGGTTAAAACTTAAATCTAGCTTTTATCTGTATCTATATGTTATAAAACGTTTACATCTTTCTGTCTGAATCTCTCTTTCATCTTCTTCATTCTCTTTCCAGGTCTTAGATTGTAGTTGTGCATGTTTGTGTAAAAAATATTTGTCATGTGATGATGAGAATAAAATGGATCTTCCAGTTTATCCAAGTATTTTGGAAGTAAATGTTTCAACTTTGATGCATAGACTGCCTGGCGATAATCCATACCTGGATGGATAATCCAAAAGGCCTTTTTCTGTGCTTTTTTTGCTTTCCACCGTGGTGTTGTGTGCGATCAGGCCAAACTTCAGCTGCATATGCAAGGATATGACAAATCATCATCTAACAAAACTGAAACTATTTCTACTTCCTGCAATCAAGCTTTCTTTCAACATTTTCAAAGTGGCCAATCCTTTGCAAGCTTTTTTAGTTTTGTTGGTAACATGTCTGTCCCATTTGAGATTACTTTCTAGTATTTAGCCCTATTTGTGGGCTGTCACAGAGTCTATTTTGGTAGGCACTTATGGCCAGTCTTCACTTAGAGCATTTTAGTCAGTGATAAATTGTATGGGCATCTGCTTACAGTTCTCTGGATTCAATTTTATTCTATAATCAATGCAATACTGGTGAATCTTTTACCAGTAAATCTATCATGCTTTTTGAATTCTGCATGGTAACTTGACTGCAGTTAAATTGTCAACAAACTTCACGCTTCCTGGCCAGTTATTAACTAATTCGTTAACTGTTGTTTTACACCATGACAAGCCTAGCTTGGTGCCTTGTGGTATTTCACTATTTGTGATATTTTCACCTGGAGTGGACTCCACACATTTTTGCCTTTGTCTATAGTTTGTTAAAATGCCCCAAACTAAAGCCTCACTTGTTTGGGTAAACAGCATTCTAAGGACTGAGTTCCCATTATTCATTTCTGTGTGACTGTTGTGCATGGTGCCGAACTAATAGATCTTTAGTTCATTTTTCATCGCTTACAAATTTTTTGGTGGCAATTTGTTGCTCAACTTCTAGCATTACTTTGTTCAAAATTAACCCTTCCAAAACTTTGCCTCTCTGGTATGTAAGACAGACAGGCCTAAAGTTTTCTTTGAGGGTCTTCAGTGGTAATCTTTTAGTACTTAGTTTTATTTTGTATGCTTTGAACCATTCAGGGACATAGGCTTGAGCTAATAAAGGTGTTGCATATGCTTGCACACGCTGTTAAAAAAACTATTTGGTATTCTGTTGCCTAGCTGCTCTGGACCAACAGCCATTCTAACATTTATCACTTTTAATTTTCTTCAGGTCTTCACATGCTCTTCCAGAGTTATACATCCAGCATGCCCCATTATATATACTGAGTCCAAGACAGGAAAAGTGCATTGCAAGTCCACTTTTTAATGGTTTTCGATCATTTTGTTACATTTGATGTAATAAATTATTTACCTGATTAGCATAACATTCAGTTTGGCATTTATTCAGCTCTACTCTACTTTCGCTATTTCTTGTACATGTTGGGAAATTTTCCATGTAAACAAATGGCCTTTTGTCTTTTAGCAATCCATTTTTTGATTTCATTCATTATCCATAGTTTATCAGTCTTGTGCGTCTCTGATCTTTTTAAGGGCAGAAACACTTAAATAGCATTGTTCATTTCCTGCATGAAATTCTCATATTTAAATTGACAATTGGGCCCATTAAAGATATCTTGTGTCAAGTTTTGTGTTATAGTAGTTAACGCCTTTTGATATATGTAATTTAGGGTCACGTGATTTAGTGACATAGATATAAATATGTTGTATATATATGGGTGACATGTTCTTGTGGTTCACTAGTGCTAGAGAATAAAATGTATTTTACCAATGAACATAACAACTGGCGATGACGATGGGATCCTAATGTCTTGAACAGTAAAAGGAATATGATAATACGCAAGGAACAGCAACAAAACGTTGTAAATACGGAACAAGTTCAATACGAAAGTCAAAATCAAATAGTAATGGCAAGTTATTTGGGTCAAATGGATGCTTTTAATCCAAAAGAAGAAGACTGGTTGTCGTATGTAGAGCATTTAGAAATTTTTTTGTAAATAATGTGCCAGACACTAAAAAAGTGGCAAGTTTGCTCACTTTAATTGGGGGTAAAATGTATGCATTATTGAGAAGTTTAGCTACCCCTAGGAAGTCGATTGAATTGTCTTTCAAGCACATTGTCGAAATTATGGGGGGACATTTGACACCAAAACTCATTACTATTGTGGAGAGATATAAATTTCATAAATGTGTGCAAGAAGAGGGACAATCGGTTTGTGAATTTCTTGCTAAATTATAAAAATTGGCTGAGACCTGTGATTTTGGTTCTTACCGTGATGAAGCCATGAGGGATAGGCTTGTCTGTGGCCTTAATTCTAAAGCGATACAGAGGAAGTTATTGGAGGAAATCGATTTGAATTTGAAGAAAGCAGTTGATAATAGCAGTATTAATTGAGTTGACAGAGAAAGAAATTACGCAGTTAGCTAGTGAGTCCCCAGTACGTAAAGTAACTTCTCAAGAGTGTTTGAAATGTGGTTAAAGGAATCACCAACTGGAAAAGTGTTTCTATAAGAATGCTGAGTGTCATATCTGTGGTAAAAGAGGTCACATCAGCTCCAAATGTGCTGAAAAGTGAAGCCGCGTACCCATGCAGAGAAAACAAGATCAAGGTTTTAAAAAGAAGAAGAAAGATCCCCGAATTAAACGAGTACAAGAAGAAAAGAGTTCTGGTGAGGGATCAAGTGATGAGTCTGATAGTGAGTTTGCAATGTTTAACATCAAGAAGTTGTCAAGTAATGTGGAAGAGATTCTGCTGTCCTTGGAAGTCAACTATATTTCCTTACAGTTGGAGTTGGATACCGGGGCATCAGTCACCATTATTCCAAAGAGAATCTGGAAAGAGAAGTTAGCGGGGACACCTTTACAGAAATCGAAGGTAAAGTTAAGAAGTTATTCTGGGCACCCAATACCTGTAGTGGGAGCCACCACAGTACATGTGAAGTATCAGAATCAAGAAGCTGATTTACTGATTGTAGTCACCAAAGGTGAGGGACTTGCTTTAATGAGGAGAGACTGGTTGTGCCGAATTAAATTATATTGGAAGGAAATCAGCAGAGTTTATCAACCTAAGGCCATCAGGTCTAACCTAAAGGACATTGTGCAACAGTACCCTTGAGTTGTTCGATGAGAAATTAGGCACTAATAAACGTTTTACTGCAGAATTGGAAGTCCACAAGGATGCAACAGCACAATATTTTAAGCCACGCGCATTACCTTTTGCATTAAAAGTGAAAATTGAAAAGGAAATCAAGCGCCTAGAAAGTGAAGGAGTTTTAGAAAAAGTGGAAAGTTCAGTTTGGGCTACACCCATTGTGCCTGTTCTTAAACCCAATGGAACAGTCAGAATTTGTGGTGATTTAAGGTAACTCTAAACCCATATTTAGATGTTCCAGGACATCCCATGCCCAACTCTGGATGAGTTGTTCACAGAGTTAAACGGTGAACAATTATCTGCCAAGTTAGATTTGAGTAGTGGATATCAGCAAGTAATCCTAGATGAGAATTCTCGACCGTATGTTACTATCGCTACACATTTTGGATTGTATCGTTATACTCAGTTGCCATTTGGAGTGGCTGCAGCACCGGCAATTTTCCAAAAGATTGCGGATTAGATGCTTGATGGCTTGGCATATACTGGAGGAATTTTGGATGATCTTATTGTGACGGGAGAGAGTGATGAACAGCACTTGGATAACTTGCATCGAACATTGACAAAGTTTGAAGAGAGTGGTGCAAAGTTTAAGAAGTTTAAGTGTGTTATTATGCAGCCTAAAGTGGAATAGTTCGCTTTTGTGGTGGATTGTGAGGGAATTCATCCATCGCCAGCCAATGTTCAAGCCATCCTAGAAGTTCCTGAACCTCGAGATAAAGTAGAACTTCAGTCGTTTCTGGGATTAGTGAAGTATTACAGGAAATTTATACCAACTATGTCAACGCTGGTTAGTCCATTGACACAACTTCTTTCAAAGGATGTCCATTGGTGTTGGAGTACAGATTGCAAATTGTCGTTTCAATCTCTTAAGAACACTTTGGCTCCTTCACAGGTTTTGGTTCATTTATGATCCGAAGTTACCGGTACAATCGGCAACAGGTGCATCGCTTGTGGGGTTTGGAACCGTGATATTGCATATAACAGTAGATGGAATAGAGCGGCCAATTGCATATGCTTCGAGAGCGTTAACCAAGGCTGAGAAGAATTACTCAGTTATTGAAAAAGAAGCATTAGCTATTATTTTTGATATTCGCAAATTCCAACAGTTTCTGTATGGTCTTAGATTTACCTTATTAGCAGCTCACCAGCCCTTAACCTTTTTGTTTGGTTTGAAGAAGGGAATGCCACCTATGGCAGCATCTCAATTACAAAGTTGGGCAATACAGCTTTTTGCATATCATTATGACATTAAGTATAGGCGATCACAGCAGAATGGAAATGCTGATGCGTTGTCAAGGTTGCCATTTGCAGATGTCCACGAGGTTCCACCCAGAAAAGAAGAAGCGAGAGAAGTAAATAAGATTCAAGTTGCTTGAGTTCCTGTTAATGCTAAGGATCTGCATAATGATACCACAGAAGATCCAGTCTTGTCAAGAGTACTGTCTTTTACTCATTATGGATGGACAGATAAGCAAGAGGTTCTGAAAGAGTTGAAGAGTTATTATCATGTTAGAGATGAACTAACAGTAGAAGATGGCTGTTTATTAGCCACTTCAAAAACTGCAAATGCCCTGGAAGTGAGTTTTAAAAAGTGAAAAGAGTAAGAAATAAAACCTTTCTAGTCGAAAGAGCAGCTTAAAATTAATAAATGTACAAAGTTTGACCACATTTCGATCGATATATTAAAAATGACAAGCTTCTAGAAGTTGTGACATTAGTATAATGTAGTATTATTTTGGGGGACGCGCGTCCCCCAAACAATGCTAATTTATACTATTTCCGCAAATTCTATAAGCTTACTATTCATAATATATCTATCCAAGTGTGGTCAAACTTTGCTTTCCTACTAATTTCGAGCTGCTCGTTCGACTGGAAAGGTTTATTTCTTACTCTTTTCACTTTTTAAAACTCGTTTCCAGTGC
Organism: Phenganax marumi; assembly: GCA_025400095.1. Classification (NCBI taxonomy): domain Eukaryota; kingdom Metazoa; phylum Cnidaria; class Anthozoa; order Malacalcyonacea; family Clavulariidae; genus Phenganax; species Phenganax marumi. The sequence continues at coordinate 9,354 of JAODVM010189486.1, forward strand.
ATTTGCAGTTTTTGAGGTGGCTAATTCACAGATCAGTTGGCTAACTAGTTTTCCATGTCTCTGAAGGTGGTTCTGAAGCAGACCAGGGGCCGGTTGCATAAAAATGTAGTTAAATTTAACTATAGATAAGTACGAATATCAACCAACCAGAATCGCGTATTCAAGATTTAACTACTTTTTGACTACAAAATCGTAGTTAAAACGTAGTTAAAAGTTTTATACAACCGGCCCCAGACCAATAATTGTGATTATGTTATAGTAGTCATTTTCTAAAACGCGAATGGTCACCGGTCTTCTAAAAGGCCTATCAAACGTCCATTGAACATCATGCTTTAGCCAGCTAGAACCTGGCAGACACCACTTTGCAAATGAGAATGCATGTTTTGAATTAACATCGATTATTGATCATTCATGGGATTTGAGGAAAGGAGCTAATAGGAATAGTTCCATGTAAGACTATTGCAAGAGGTGTACTTATAAAACAATGAATAATAAAACATTGATATTTGTTTAAACTTTGAAAATTCTCATTTGTCCATATAGCCTCGTTCATAAATAACAATTCTTCCCAAACATGTCTTTGAAACGCTATTCTGTTAAATAACTGTAATCATTGTAATTTCTTCTCTGCATATAAATTCTTAGCACAATTCATGTTCATTATTTACTACCATTAATAACACTGTGCCTTTTGTTAATTAAAATTGAAAACAAGTACTGCTTAATAGTGCTTGTGGTCGAACAATATTACTGCTGCCATATGTTAATTAAAAGTGAAAACAAGTATCCTTAATAGTGCTTGTAGTCGAACAGTATAACTTCAAACCTTAAACTAAGCAACAGGAGCGCATATTGAACTGGGCTCGCATAGTCACAGTCAACTATTCTTTTGTTACAATTTAACGATGTTTACTAAAAGCACAGGGGCCGGTTGTTCGAAAGGTGGATAGCACTATCCACTGGATAGTGAATTTTTCAACATTCATAAAATTGGACAAAACATGTCGAAACTTCCATTTTGGTCAACAATGTAAATATTAGAGACTTTAATCTATCGTTAAAAGTCGTAAGTTTATGTTATAACGATCAATGGGAAATTCTACAAAGGCTACAAAAAATCACTATCCAGTGGATAGCGCTATCCACCTTTCGAACAACCGGCCCCTGAATATTGGTAGCAGAAGAACCACTCAGCGGTGCAACGTGTGCACGTTTTTTTATGCTAAAATATGCAGTTTGCTGGCCAGAAGGCCGCGCAGTGAGCCGGTACAGCGTGTTTATTGGTCAGAAAAAGGCATTGACTGGCTAGGAAAATGGCGGACAACATGCGTAATGCGTTATGCGCGGTCACAAAAACTTCGAAGGCTCTGACGCAAGTGACTGCAAGTTACTGATCTTTATTCTGTGCTAAAAGTTAAAAGCCGTTAGGTGGCACGCTAAGCTGCGGTCTGTCGCCAATCAAGTTCTCGGCAATATAATTACTAAAGAAAAATTATAGTAAACACATCGATAAAGCTAACCCTCGAACTAACCAATGTTCGAATGCGGATGCAGAACACCTCTACAGGGCTAGCAGTTTCCGGCAATTACAATGAGTAACTTCTCTCATCTGATTAGTCAATTTCTGCAGATAATCGTATCGGTATTCACAAATTTGCGGACAAGACAAAAGAGACACTTTTTGGTGTAACGCAGTGGGTAGCCTTGAAAGCTACCCTTATAAACTAAGATTTCTTTGCATATATCAATAAATTTTACAACTATTTTCTACTCCAAGGGTATTAGACCATTAGTGATTAAATTTGGCCTAAGTGTGAATAGGCCTATGTATTTTACAGGCAATTGTCACCCCATGCACACCCTTGGCGAGTCATTTTCACTTCTTTTCGCAGTACAGCTGGATATTTTAATCAAATTTCTGTAAAATCGATTTGTTGGATCATTGAGCGAATATTTTGGGTTGATTTCGATCGAACATATCCTTTGTATGCTTTGAAAAAAACATCTTTACCGAAGCTTCATCAGCTCATGCGAACATATAAATCCGATTTTACAAAGTTATAAAGCCGACAGAACGGGAATTTTTGCTCAAAAGCCTCCTCGCGTGTTACTTCATTTGTGATGAAAGAATGGTTCGATCAGCATTGTGTAGTAAAAAAACCCGCAAACACTATGCTTCTCTAATACAAATCTATACAAAAGTGGCGCCCGCAACATGAGATTTGCACATTTACTTCAGGCTTCAATTCTGACAACAGACGCGCTATCCAGTATATGTACAGATCAGTCGGATATACTGGTAGTAATCAGTGAACTCAATAAAACTGGAACGATAACTCCATTTGCGCAGCCCTATGATTGGATGAAGCCAATTTGAAGGTCAAAGGTGGCAGCCGCGCAATGAAATTCTAATAAATATTCAGCTTCAAAAAAGGACTAAGGCGAGTCTTGAGAAGTGGAAGATACAGCGAAAAGCCCGTTTTTGAGTAAAAAAAATACGACTAAAATAGTATTTGTAAGCGAAGGATTCAACTTCAGAAACTCAAAATTGGCTATGTACATAATTCAAAGGGTTCTACATCAACTACCGACGAAAACTGCGAAGGAATCACTAGTATAAAAAAATATTTCGTCTCAAAGTTTTCGCCGTAACTGGTTTTCATTTTCAGCAGTCAAAATATGCTTTAAAACCCTGCTGGATGCCTTCAAAAGTTTTGGTACATGAAATTTTCATCTATCTACAAGATATTTAGCTCTTAATCGGCTCCAAAACACGAAGTTAAAGGGTCAAAAATAGCTTTCAAAAATAGGTCATATTTCGGTGGCTTGACGTTCATGGCGGCCTTCAATTTGGCTTCAAAGATGGCGACGAAGTTATCGTTCCAGTCTTTTTAGAGTTCACTGGCAGTAATTCCGTGTCCAGAAAAGGGGAATACTTCATGTAGGCTTGACCCTGCTGCTAACCCAACTCCTAACTGAGAATCTCGCGTCTTCTGGACATGGAATTGTTACCGATATAAAGACATTTGGACATTTAGCCGCGCATGCGCAGCGGGTACCCACTGGAGGCCATAAAGATTTCCATTCTTTCTCGAAGTCCTCTATAATATTAGCTGCGCATTACATGCGGTCATGTGAATATATGGATACTTTAATGAGAGCAAGGTTACCGTGTATCTAACCAAATCAGTAAATTATTTTAAATGCATGCGTTTGCAGTGGTGTTATGTTGCGAGGATCAGGAATCAAATGGGATTTGCGGATGGCTCAGCCTTATGATGCCTATGATAAAGTGGATTTTGACGTTCCTATTGGCATTAACGGAGACTGCTACGATAGGTACAGTGTGCTGTCTTATATGAATTGTGTACAATAGGTTTGTTTGTATAATACGACATACTTTGACCTGAAAGCTACAAAACTGTAGACACGCCAAAACGGTTAACTTTTTTATTCAACGAAGCACTGTCTTCCTCGTGAAGACGCCGAGGTATTTAAAACGATCAGGGTATAACCACTGGGTAAAACGTTGGTTATTGTTTTTGTAGTCTTTATGTTATTCTTCTTCGTTGTTATCCATTTTTCATCTCATCAGCGCCTGAGATTTCTGTAAATTTAAGTTAAACTTTCTCCGAATAGTTGATTTGCTGACAAAAGGTTAGAAAAATCCAAGTTATTTTTACGGCACTTTCATTTTCATTCTGCAGAAGGAATCTTGAGTTTAAATTGACTTTTTCCGCTAAAAGCTTGAACTATAAAAATTACTTTACTATCGAAGGCCTTTTTAAGGTAACAAACCTATGCTAAGGATCAGTAAAGGCGAGTTAAGGTGACCGGGCGAGTTGAGGAAAAATACTGCACATGGCCTGTGCTACTTAGGCGAGTTAAGCGATTTGGAAAAAAAGTGATAGCTACTGGCTAGCAAATTGTTCGCAAATCGCCCCATTTCATTTTCTTTCAGACGCTATCTTGTTGCATAATTTGCTTTTTTCCCAATCGTTATAAAACTTTCTATAATGTATGACAATTACGTCTTGTTTTATGCGGGAACCAGCATAAATAAGCATTTTACAGTATATATACACTATAGCTTAAGGTTTCTTTATTTCTAGATATCTTTGTAGAGTGGCAGAAACGCGACAAAGTTGTGATATAATATTGCAGGTGAGCTCGGTGGTGCTGTACTTTATCGGCCTGTTGCATGGTGACCGTGCTGATTTCGGTCCACTACAGAGGATCATCTATTGGTTTTTCTGGGGTGACTCTTAAGATATAGTAGTACAGTTCGATGACGTCCGATTTTTACCAACTTCGCGTTGTGTTCTTCTTTTACAGCGCGTTCCTTTGTGTTTGTCCATAGCCCACACATGCCAATTCCAATAAATTATCCAAATTCTAGTGGTAATGTCTCATTTGATCTCTCAGAAAGTGAAAACGATTTTCTTTATTTAGTGCTTAAACCGTATGCCTGAAGGTGAAGTGAAGGTCGACGACGCGAAAATTGCTCCTCCCAGTAGAGCAGAAATGAAGGTAACATATCAAGCTCCATAT
>JAODVM010189597.1:0-13903 GCA_025400095.1 Phenganax marumi
GCCCTCCTCACTTCCAACCTACAAACGGGCTTGGAAGCTTTTCGATCAATTCCATGTTCACGCATTTCAAACTGTTTTACGGCAATTGCCGATTTCGCCCTCAACGCTTGCTCTTTTCATTGCTTACTTGTTTGAACGGCACTACGCGCCTTCTACCGTCAGCACTTACGTCTCGGCTTTAGGCTATTCCCACAAATTGATGGAGCTGCCTGATCCGACTAAAGTCTTTTACATAGTCCAAATGCTCAAGGGCTATAGCAAACAGGGCTTTCGCTTGGATACTCGACTCCCAATTACATTACCCATCTTAAATCGATTACTGTTCGCTGTACCATATTGTATCCCATCGCATTATGAGCGAAGCCAATTTCAGGCTATGTGCACTTTGGCTTTTTTCGCATTCTTGCGAATTGGAGAAATAACATCAACATCACAGCCAGGTAATCATCCTCTGCAATTGAACCAGCTCACCCAACTCTCGAGAAGTGGTTAAGTGGTTGGTTATAAATTAACTTTTGCAGATTACAAGTATAACTACAATCAACGACCTTTTACTATGGTCATAAATCGTCGACCAAGCGCTTGCCCTGTTCAATCTGTATCCACCTATTTTACCCATCGTGGCCATGCGCCAGGGCCTGTGTTCATGACGAGAGATGGTGTGCCAGTGCCAGTGCCGCGCAAAGTTTTCACATCAGCACTCGTTGCATGTTTGAAATACTGTAACCTGAGTACGACCTTCTATAAATCGCATTCTTTTCGAATTGGAGCGGCGTCTTTCGTGGCTGAGAATGGTTTGTCCGATGCACAGATTCATCTCCTTGGTCGCTGGAAAAGCAATGCGTTTCAAAAATACATCCGTGTCTCATCGTTTTCCTCCGCGCCTATGGCTTCATTGTCTGAGTAGCTCTTCTGTTCTACCAAGTGACCATATCGTGGGGATATCACTGCTTGGTAGGTCTGGCTGAGGTCTGGCAGTGGGGATGCTGGTTTAGCAGGGGCGAACTTAGCATCTCAGCTGGCAGAACGAGGCTTACACTCGGCACGCATGTGCGTAGTTACCACAGTATTTGGTCGCTATAGTTTACATTTTTATATATATTCTGGTATGTACATATATTACCCATGCTCAAGTTATTATATACCTTAATTTCTTTGTTACGATAATGGATATTCTCCAACTCACTTTTCGTGCTGCGTGGCACTACCTGTGCGACTGGCACCTTGTGTACACAGACAGTTACAAGGTGCTTCAATTTGGTAGTGTTACACATGGTCACAGTTTGCAGGGGCGACTGTTTCTTTTCCCTAGTTTGGACCTTTAACGTATAGGACAGCGGTTTGCAGGGGCGACCGCTGATCCAAATTTGGCAAGTGTACCACAGTTGGCATGTGCAGCTGCGGTACATCCGTGCTATTTTTTTTGGTGTTGGCTTTTCCTCGGGTGGGGAGACTCTGCTATTCAATCATTAGAATTACTAAGGTTAATGGTCATGAATCGCGTAGTCCTTGACGTGTAGTCCTGCCACCTCTACTGGCAGTAAATAGTATTCGACAAAACATTGTGACTTTTAATTATTGACTAATTCATCATGTGATATTCCTAATTGAATTACCAGATTTAAATAAAACGGCTATGACATCGTCATAGCCAAATTGTCCAAAAAACGTGTTTAGACTGTTAATTCTGCCAGTAAATGAAGCTCGGTTCAATGCAACACCAAAAACGAAAGTACCTATAGCGGTGGGATATAGTGAAATTATGAAAGGTGTAGACATAAATTGCAAAATTATAAGCCTTGAAGAGGAAGTGGAAATTGTGAAAGCTCTTCTGAATCTGCAAAGTCTTACAATTTTATGAATTTGGCAATTATGAAAAAGACCCAAAATTTGGACACCGTTTTGCAATTACCAAAATCTTATACTTTTATGAACATACCAATTCTGAAAGGAAGGCAAAATGCGGGCTCCTTCTCTGAATCTGCAAAATCGTACAATTAGATGAACTAACCAATTCTGAAAAGGATGCCAAAATTCGGGATCCTTTTCAGAAATCGCAAAATCCTATAATTAGATGAACTTACCAATTCTGAAAAGGAAGCGAAATTCGGGCTCCTTCTTTGAATCCGCAAAATCCTACAATTAGATGAACTTAACAAATCAGAAAAGGAAGCCGAAATTCGGGCTCCTTCTCTGAATCCGCAAAATCCTATAATTAGATGAACTTAACAATTCTGAAAAGGAAGCTGAAATTCGGGCTCCTTCTCTGAATCCGCAAAATCTTATAATTAGATGAACTTAACAATTCTGAAAAGGAAGCCAAAATTCAGGCTCTTCCTCTGAATCCGCAAAATCCTGTAATTAGATGAACTTACCAATTCTGCGATATGCGCAGGCACAAAGACTTCAAAGGTTCGACGCAAGTGACCTTTCTCTGTCTGGTCTTGATTGTGCGATAGTAATTTACTAGTTAGCTGGTGATAATTGATGATAGTTCACGTCTGCTTTAATTCTGAATCCCTATACATTTTGTCTATTTACACTTTCTAGGCAGCTGTGTCACTAGTACAATGCTGCAACGTACTAGGCTAGTAACTCACAAAGTGATCCAAAATTGTACCTTAAAGATTGGTAAAATAGCGGCACATGATTCTGGTGTACAACAGAGACCCTTACTAGTTTAACAGTTCTTTTAAAGTGTTTCTTTCTCTTTGTTGAGCATTCTCATTCTCCACCAAGCACAAGCCATTTCGCTTACTTTGGACAGTGGCAACGACTCCCACAACTAAAGAACAGTCAATATACTAGTATAACCGTCATGCTGATTGTTTACACTTTTACAGGTGATTAATATTGAACACAAAGTGGATAAATGGAAAATGAAAGCGCAAGGAGACAGTTACGATTTAGTTAGACATCATGTGTTCACATGAAACGAAGATGAAATTGACTCTGCATGAGCACTTGGTTGCACTATTAATTAAAGTGTCTGGCGCACAAGACCTTTTTGTGCTAACAGAGCACGCTAGCTTAGGTACAAAAATTAATATCAAAGACAATCATAAATCCTGACATATCGTACCTTCCGGCACGTTCACATCTAGTACCCAGTCACCGGGTTGACTGAACAACTCCACAAGTTGCTTGCAAGGTGTTTGGTGCCTTGACTTCTCCTCAGCAATTACGAAATTGGCAGGCTGGGATGTAGATCTAAAGTTGGAGTGCTCTGGAAGAACACGCTGCCCATTAGCGGCGTGATAAATAAAAAAACCCTCCACGGACTTGACCATACCATGGCCACCTTAAAAAATTTAATAAGGACATTTAAATTTCTACATAGACTTGCATCGGGTTAGGCACAAGGTGTGATAATTCAACAGTTCTGGTGCAGCTAATAACTAAATTGCTTTTGTGTTAAAACATAAAAAAGTACCCATACCAAAATTAAAATAGAGGGTATGAAAAGCAAAGCTTCTATAAGGTGATAAAAAAAAACATAGCCAAGTACCCGAAGTTTTGATGTCATTTACACAGATATATCCCACTTTGCAAGGACCTCGCGTTTGTTGTATAATTTTTTGAATAGGCACCAAATTTTCAACAGCACCTAGGATTGCAATGTTATATACTTGGCAAACACCAAAATGCGAACGGTCCATTAACTCAAGCATGCTGGCGGTGTCCTTCATGACATCATGATCCTAAACGTTTAAGAGACAAAATACGTTAACAACGTTTATATTTCGTGTACAAAAGAAAAATTTTAATGATGCATATGAGAGTTGAAGGGATTCCTGAAGGGATCCAGCTAATAGAGCGTACTCTTTGAACCATTCATATTTGACGGACAGCTCTACATCCTCTGTCATGTGCTTCGAGTTTTTCCACTTGCTTGCTTTTTCTTCTAGTTTTTGTATTTGTTCCAAAGGATCCAAGGTTTTAAAGGTGGATAGATTGTGTTTTAATTCTTCTACGTCTTTTGCATCTCATTCTTGTTCTATAATTTTCATTTGATCTGTTAACCATGTTTCAAGTTCTTCATGTTGTTCTTGTTCTTGTTCGTGTTGTTGAGGCTCATCTCGAGCCAAATCTACTGCCATTTTAATTTGAGAGTATATTTTAGCCTTGGGATGGTTTGTTTTTATACAAGATACCACTCCAGCCTTTGTCGTCTCTCTATGTAAAATCTATATCCTGTCAAAGGGCTTTTGAGAATCGACCACGATTGGGATCGATTTCTGACCCAGTATATTCTTCTAATTTTTTCTTTGTATCCACGAGTCTCATGTCTTCTTTAGCTCCAATAAAGTGGAACTCAGTGTCTTGATCTTGATTTAAAAATAAAGTGTCCAGGTCTTGTACTGGGCTTATGAACTCAGTGTCTTGTTCTTGATCCATAAATGAAGTTTCTTTGATGTCCTGTTCAATGGGTCTTTCTTCAAATTTTGTAGAGTCTAGTTGATTTAGCTCAAATCTTTCCATTTATTATAAGAATAAAACATTGTTTTTTAGGTGGTGGTCACTTTTTTTTTATCCAAGAGTTATGTTTATGATTATACCCCAACCATTTGGCAAGGACTTTGTCGCCTTTTGTTTTGAGTATTTTTTCTACCTTGTAGACGTCGTCCTTTTTATGAACAGCACTGCGTTCTTGCTCATAGAACTTTCCCACAATAGGCTCTTGGTCTGTAAGGTCTATGAGCTCATACATGTTGGGGTCTCCTGTGAACACTTTATTGATTTTAAAAATCTCCTCTGTAAAATTAGCTTCAGATCCTTTTTTGAATACGTTTTTATATCGTCTAACCCCGACGAGGTCCCCAAGCGTAATCTTGTTGATCAGGTATTGTCCAGTCCAATCCGCATAAAGTGTAAGCCATGCTTGTTCTTCATTAGAACTATCAACATCAGCAGGCTTCATAAAAAGGCTTGAATGTTTTGTATGATTATAATTATGAATGTGTTGGAATTTCCAACCAATGATAAGTTCCTTTAGAGTAGAAATATTTCCACATCATGGTTTTTAAAGTTCTGTTAAATCGCTCCACAATGACTGCTTTTCTATCCAAGTTTGTAGAGAAATTATGGACGTCATGATTCTGCATCAAATTCTTCACACCCACGTTGTAAAATTCTTTTCCTTCATCAAATTGGACTACGTTGGGGTATTTCCCAAATCTTGTTTTAAATCGTTTTAGTAATTTGTTTTCAGCACTCGTCAAGTGCTTTGTATCTTTTTTATACACGGGGATTGCAAACGTATACCGGCTGAGAATTTCTACGGCGGTGAGTATCCAAAGGGTGCCTTTCTTTTGGTCTTGTAATTTTTTCATGTCCATGAGGTCCATTTGTAGTTGATCGGCTAAGTTATTGACATAAGTTTTAGCAAATTAAAATCCTTTTATAGATCGTTTGTACCTTGTAAAAGTGTCTTGAGATTTGTGTCTTTGATTCGTGCTTGATTTGTGCTTGAGTGATGTGCTTGAGTGAGTCTTTGATTTGTGCTTGAGTGATGGGGAGCTTTTCTTTGATCACCTTTTGATACAAAGACTCGGCCGATCAAAATCCTTTTTAGGATCGTAATATAGATCACATAGTTCTTGTTCTACAAGAAACTCGTTTGCTTGGCTCATCTTTTATTTTATATAAAGTTACAACAACACCGACCCTACACCATATGTGATTTCTCCAATGTTTGTACTTACGTCAAAGACAAATTTTTTATAGATTCCATTATGAATTTGGATAGATGATTCAATGTCTTTGTATTGTGTTACGGTTCCATTTAAGCTTTGCATCGTTGTGATCTGTAAACTTACAAAAGTGGAGCTTAGTTTTACATTCATATCAAAATTAGAAATCATACACACCACATCGCAATTCGCTGTGACATAATGTAGACCTACGTTGATGTTGACTTCTTTTGAAGACTCGGTCCACATGTTTGCTTGTATTAGGTTATTCTCAGTGAATCCTAACAAGAGACCCAGTTTTCTAAGATTAATGGGAGACCCTTTAGAATAAATTTTAGTCTTATGATGAGGTGCTTTTTGAATTTGAAGATTCCTTTTAGCCAACTGTGTTTGAAGATCTTCAAACTTGTAGTAACTGCTGACAAATTTCTTAGCTTGGGTGTTCTTATTCATGATCACATCTGAAGTTAAGTTTTTATAGTTCCAAAAAATTGTAGCCGTTTTAACAAACAAACGAAAACCAGGTTCTACTCTAATGTTTCTGTCAAGGATGATTTCCTGATGGCTAGAGTCGATAAATACGATTAGCTTGATCATTCATTTAACTTAAAAATTATAATTTTTCTTAAAATAAATGGAAACCAACCTTGGTAAAGTCAATCAAAACCCAATTTGGTTAGACTACCTAGAAAAGTATTATGGGAAAAATTATGATAAAGCCATGACATTGTTTGAGACTTGCGATAAAGACGCTGCTGTGGAGAAATTTCTTAAAAAATACCCCCATGCAGGCTTGTCTAAATTTGACTTTGAATGCAACGTGACAAGAGACCTAATCCGATCGGATCAGGTCTACTTTAAGGTTCCTGGTGGTGGTTGTCGATATGAGATCAAAACTTGGGCATTTAAACATAATCCAGAATGGATGAAAGCTCTTGAAATATCAAATAAAAAAAGCAACAATCAACTTAACCACCAATGAACACCCGCTTTGTGGAATCATTTTGGCATGATCATAGGGTTTAAGCTTGAAAACTCTAAAACAAGTTTTACGAGCTTCGCCGTCTACATCAACTAAATGTACAAAGTGCTAAAAAGGCACAGCACCACGACCACTGAGCTCTATATATTATCTGGAGAGCGTGCCCGAGAAACAAAAGTGAAATCAAAAACATGGCAGATTTTAGCGATTTTGACGTCATTTGGTCCCCTATTTTTGCTTGAACTACCACTGACCAACCGTGATGCTAACCGTAACACAGACTCATTTACCCCCCTGGTTTTGCTCAAAATATTTGTTTGGCTTGAAGCAAAATTTTATATTCTTCAAAATTCCTCGGACAAATCTTTAACAAACAAGAAGAACATTACGTCTCACCGGTAAGAATGCAATATGTTTATAAACAGACAATATAGTGTGTGTAACTGTCATGTTTCTAATCAGCCTGATGAGACAGAAGCATGTTTGTAGTAAAGGCTGTGGTCAAATTCTTACATAACCCCTCCGGTCAAAGAAAACTACCTCACACTAAAAAAAGATTATAAATAGATTTGCTTACATTATCTTTGAACGATCAGTTCAATGTAAAACGGAAAAAGGGAGTCGCAAGCAGTTTGGTTTCTTTTGAGACTGCAGTTGTTTACATTTTCTATTGCTTCAATATGTCTTGTGTTTGCCTGTCTTGTCGAAAAGAAAATATCCCAATACTATCCAATACTATCCAAGATTTTATTTTCGTCTTTTGAATCTATAGTTACATTGTATATTTACACATTTATCCACTGTACATAGTGATGCATGAAATATACTGTTCATTTAGAATCAGTCCCCAGTTCAGTGCTGGGTTGTCTATTAACAAGCTAAACATTATATTACATTTTCAGCTATTGTTTTTGGGAATGTTGTTTTTCAGATGCCATTGAGTGGGAGATGTGACAAGAATTCCCAGTGACAACAATGTTGCTTGCAGCAGACATTTTCAAAGACTGTGATAACTGCATGGTCTCCATTAATTTAACTATTGAACGTTCACTATGCTGTACACTGATCCAACGAAAAACTGCCATACACAATGTGCAGCATGCAACATAATAAACTGATTTGTATACATTTTAATTTAAACAAGATGCAAATACAATGTATGATGCTCAGGATGCTTCCCAACTAACTTGATTGTTTTGTCTCTTTCCATTCAATTAATGTGTCAAAGTAATGGGTCAAACAACTTCACTGGAATGTTGATTTTCTAGAAGCATGTTAACAATTCAAAGCTACGATACAAGTCCAAATGGTACCCTACGTATTTGTAGACCTCTCTAATGCTTGCAACAAAAGTGATTCTCACAGAATAAAACTAGTACAGTCCACTAGGTTGGATAGGCATTTTTCATTTGACTAGTGTACATGTATTGCTTACCAATGAGTTGCCAATGTTACTCATGCATGTAAGTATTGAAATATATTTATGTATATAGAATGATAAAGCTCATTAAAATAGCCTTATACAGTGTTTTGTGTCAATGAACATTTTGTAATTTCTGACTACGTAAACAAAAATTCACTGAAGATGCAGTAGAATATCCTGTACATAAATGTGTGTCAGGGTGACAGGGTCAATACACTTCCAATGCTGACCACCTTACATATGTAGTCTATGTAGGAAAGGCTTGACATCACATATAATTCTGCCCACAGTTTTTGTTGTTTTAAGTCTGTCTGCATCTTGAAAAAGGACAAATTCGAGAAGTCAACGTTCATTCCTTATAAATATTTTAAAAATTTATAACACAAGGCATAATGCTTCCAGACATTAGAGCAACTAAAATTAGGCGCTGCTCGGGAAAGGATCATACTGGCCTGCTAAAATACCTATTAATGCGAGAATTGCGTAAAAACGTATTGCACAAATAGCAGTGAACCAAGGCGGCAAGGCTACATGCTTTTGAGCCTTTTGTAGCTATGAACAAATGGTCCGTAGCGTTGAACCGATATTTTTGAGAAGCCGTCGTTAAAATCATGGATCTGTACTGTTTACTTCTTCCTTCAAATATCCTTTCCTCACTATGTTCAACGATTTAAACTTTCCATGGGTCAGAATAGGAAAAACGTTTTCAACATTCTGTTTCTTGTATACAATATATACTACACAATACTGTTATGTTCTAGAAATCCAGGGGTGTGTGAATTTTGTCGTGAGCTCATGATCGAGCTTTGGTCAGTGGTAATTCAGGCAAAAATAGGGGACCAAATGACGTCAAAAGCTTGAAAATCCGCCATGTTTTTGCCTTCACTTTCTTGACTGGCGAAACATTGGAGCACGCTCTCCAGTTAATATATACAGCTCAGTGGGTCCGACTAATGTCGAATTTACCTCATTAATTTTAAATTAGGTACGATTAACATGTAATAGTAATCAACGGCCTTCGAGGCCGACTCACGGATGGATACAGTAAGAAAAAAAAAGGTAGCATTAACAGCAAAATATAGTGTAAGTCGATCTGAATGTACGCTGTAAATCAAGCTTAGTAAACATGAACGCTAAACTTTTGGGTATTACCATCTCAGACGAATTAAAATGGAACGATCACATCCACGATATTTGCGTTAAAGCTAGTGAACGCTTATATTTTCTAAGAATTCTACAACGTGCAGGTTTTGATGCTGTTGACTTAGTGAACGTTTCTCGTTGTTACATTCGGCCAGTATTGGAATATGCCTGCCCTATATGGCATTCTTGTATTCTTGAATATCTGGCCGATTAGGTGGAATCAGTCCAAAACGAGCCCTTCGTATTGTTTGTAAGAATTTGTCTTATCCTGAAAATTTGGAGTCCGTTGCCCTGAAGACACTGAAAGACAGAATAGAATCACTTTGTCGTAAATATTTTAACCGTATAAATAGGTCAAGTAATGCACTTTTTAACCTTTTACCATCTAATCATCAACTGATATCAGTACAGTCTGCGCAATTGTCATTTTCCGTCATTTACTACTAAAACGGAACGTTTTACGCAGTTAGAACGTATTCGAAGTTATTAGGTTGATTTATATTTAATAGTTGTGCATAACTTAGTTTGAATTATTTATTGTAATATAGATGTATATAGTATCCTAATGTTTATAAACGTGTAATTCAATCCTTGATTGCAAAACGTTTAGCAATAAGCAAAAACAATTGAATCGGATTGAAACAGAAACGGAGGTGCGACACCTGATAAACGTTTTGAAGGTCTTATAATTATATATCGATCTTTAAGTTCAAAAATAATCTTTGTAACGAATGCCAAGTCCTTGCAACGAAATGCGAAGTAACATAGGACACGAAAAGAAATAAATTCCTTCATTCAACGTCAAGAACTGCCCAGAGCCAAAGCATTAACCACATGCCAAAATACTACGACTGCGAGCGCAAAGCAGTCTGGGTATTTTCCATTGTTTAAATGCACCCCACACCACCTCTATCCGACGCTCACAAAGACTCACAGATGCTGCTGCGCAGCATCGGTGAGTCACAAAGGGATAATTAGTTACTAATTTGTAAAAATAATATTGTCAGGAGATAGCATTTCTTTACAGTATAAATTTTACTAAACCTCCCTGGCCTTTCGGGTACACTGAATCGCTGATCAACCTGAATGCCATGGTGGAATTCAACGTGGGAGCATCCTGAGTTTCATCATTCGCTTCTTGTTTTACAAACAAATAAAAATCAGGTTACACGTATTGCAAATGGTCTACAGCAGTTCTTTGACATATGTATGATACAGTGAATGCCTAACACGAAGTTTAGTTGAAAGATCGATAATGAATAAGTCTTCGGAATTCTATATGTGTTCTGAAGCGACTTCGTGTTCACGGCAATTTCCTGTCACGTCCTCTAGTTGATGCCGTCTGAAACACGATATTCGTGAAAAACAGTAAAAATATACAAAAATGTTTTAACTTGCTATGAATAAATAGCCCAGCATTGTCATGGGGACGAGTATTTTAATCAGATGAACATTATTTGCTGATTTTAAAGCCGAAGATTGACAAAACGCACAGAATGTTTTCAAATATTTCGTTAAGCAAAAACAATCTCGTTATTTTCCGTTTGCTGCAAAACTTCCCATCGCAATGGGGTTTCCTAGTCTTGCCGCAGTACGTGTTTCCGTTGCCTAAACATCGAATCTAGATCTTCACGCACTCCTGTTCAGTTACTCGCATCGGTCGTGGCGAACAGTAGCAGCAAGTTACAAAGGCAATAAAGTGAATGATCGATTAGTGCGTGCGGAAGCCAAGTGAGTAAGATAGACTTATTGTGATAGCGGTTGTTTATTCGAAGTTGCCTTTTCGAACAAACGCCAACAGTGCAAACGTTTTCTTACATTTGGCATACTAATTTTCCATCTTGTCTGTAATTCATCGGTATTGTTGCAAGCTGTTGGCTTGGAATGAAACTGTATTGTTGTCATGTTCACAAAATTGTAGAAATGTGTATATGAAGTTCAGATAGAAACTGTATTGTCGAAGTCAACAATGTACGATTGAAGTACTGAGAGAAAAAAACAACACGTACCAGGAAAGATAAAAAAAACTGCCGTCCGACAAGTTAACGTAGGCGGACATGAACTAGGTTCCTGATAGAACTTTTGGTAACAGTTCTTTACCTGCAGTTATAGGGGAATTCAGCGCTCAGAACAAATTGGGCTCAAACGCAAAATTATTTCCTTGAAGGCTTATTTCCTTCACAAACTTTTATATATCAGCGTCAAATACAAGTCCAGATATGCAGCACTGAAAATGCGCAAAACTACGATTGAGCAGCGGTGTTACTCTGCGACGTCTTTGCACTGCGTATATGCAAATTACTACAAATTTAGGAGTATTGCAATGATCCGAGACGTACTGCATTCACTATTTAAACAATGCTAAGGAAACTAGGAAGTAAACAGGATGTAAAAAACAGCAAAAAAATGTCAAGGTCAAACAGGACGTGCAATGCTGCTGCTCCAAAACGAATAATCTTCAAAATCTGTAAATACTGGAAAGATCCGACGACTGTAGCAAATATATTGTAAAATTGTACAGTGTACTACTTTCTCGCATTGTTGCCTTTGGGTAGTTTGAATGACTGTACTGTAATAAGCGCCTATACAATAATGAAGTATTCATTGTTAAACTCCCTTTAAAACTTTTCGTCAGCACAAGCTTACGTTAACCATGTTTTCATAAAATAATCATACAGATTTCTGGCAATTTACGAATTCGTTTAAAGGAATATGCACCAAAGTGTTATTGATATATGCAGCCAATAACGAATGCGCGTTTCATATATCATAATATATATCATTGCGCGAAGGGCTGTATCAAATATTCACTGGAATTCCTATACTTGCGATAAACCAAAGTTCGGGTAATACGTAATAAATACCTATTCTGCAAGCACTATATGACTAGGCGACGAAGTACAAATGTACCTAAATGATGAAATTGTATACTTGAAGTTGATTTACAATCACCAAGTCACGTATTAACGCGCAAGCTAATTAACGTCAATACCAAATCGGAGCATACTGAGTAATTCTAAACCTTTTCTAAAATTTTGTCCTAAAGTCGTCAGGTTGTTTATGGCATGTTCAGATTTTGTAGTTTTTTCATTTTCAAGCAGCTGCACTATAAGCAGGACGTCGTGTTTATCCATAATCCGGTCGTCCAAATCTTTTTCCAACGGTTTGAAAACGCACGTGACTTTATAATTTTTATGCCCTGTTGAATCTTAAAATTTTCTCTGCTCAATCTTCCGTCCCATTTCCATTAAAGTCACCAATGATTATGTTTGGTGAGTAGGAATGCTCATCAGGAATAGTACGAACAGCTGAAAATGGGCATGACAAAGGAACGCTGGGAGAACGAGACGCTCCAATTATAGTCATTGACTGTGTTCATTTACATTTATTCAACACTTAATTACAAATCGCGGACAACTGCTTCACAATATTTCTACACATACTTATAGTTAATCAAAACAGGATGATCTACTGATCTATGACGCACATAGGGCCCGCAGAAGGGCTCACACAAGGCTTGCCATCTGCAACTCAAATCCAGTAGTGAATACGTCTATTATTGGGTTTCTGTCGAAGCAGCAAACAAAAGATACCAAAAGCGTAATTGTTTTGCAGCCATCTCAAATAAGTTTAATTATCGAAAGAACTGTTGCGCCTCAACATGATTTAGAACAAGTTATTTGAAGTCAACATTGAGCGAGATGACAAAATAACTAATATAACATCTCAAGTATCATATCATACACGCTGAAGTTGTCATAGATTCCTAACAAGCGCAACTAGCTATATAGGACAAAAGCAGAGCAAAGCTGGCTGCTTTAGAGGCCGAAGTGGGAACTCTTGAACGCCTTCAACAGGTCGAAATCGAAGAACTCGTCTTAGAGAACTGTAAAATACAACTGCATCGTCGGAGAGAAATCGCTCGGCTATATGGAAAGGTCAAAGGGACTGACCTTGAGTAATTTTATCCATTAGTAAACCAACAATCAGGTTTCAGAAAGAAGCATTCGACAGAAACTTCATTACTATCTGTTACAAATGAATGGTATTTAAATATGAACAAAGGGTATTTAAATGGAGTTGTTTTTCTAGATATAAAGAAGGCATTTGATTGCGTTGATCATAGTATCCTACTGAGAAAGCTAGAACTTTACGGCATAAGAGGGGTTGAGTTAAGTTGGTTTAAATCATACTTGTCAAACAGAATCCAAAGGTGTAAGATTGGACAGACTATTTCGCAGCCCCAAAATATTCATAGTGGAGTACCCCAAGGGTCTAATCTGGGTCCTTTGCTATTTCTTCTCTATATTAATGACTTGCCTAATTGTTTGAAATATACTAAGGCAAATATGTTTGCTGATGATACAAACCTGACTACTGCAAGCTTAAATGGAGAGGAACTACAACGGAGATTAAATTTTGACCTAAAGCTTATACATAACTGGTTGTTGGCCAATAAATTGACATTAAATAAAGATAAAACAGAATATATGCTAATTGGTTCACGCCAGAGATTGTCGACTATTGAAGTTGACCCAACCTTAGAAGTTGGGAATACAAAAATTAAGCGGGTTCAGCATACAAAATCATTAGGCATAATTATTGATGAGCAACTACTTTGGAAAAATCAAATTGAAGCTATTTCAGGCAAGGTATCAAAAG
>JAODVM010189708.1:0-13903 GCA_025400095.1 Phenganax marumi
ACTTTTAATATTGAGTTTTGTGCAAACTTACCCAGGTAGAATATGCACTTTGTTTTTAAGCAGGCATCTGTCCCTGACGATTGGGTGAATGTGAACTACACCAGTTTGTTAGTATTTCCAAGTACTCGATTGAGCAACTTGGCATCTCAGCAAAAACCTTGGCATGCCATCTCTACCGGAAGACTTGAACTGCTACAATAACTGCATCTTACATGAAGTTTTCAGCAACAAAATAGCGGAATTTGAATTCCGAAGGAGTGAATATTTGTGATATGTATTTGTAAAATGTAGCAAAAGTGGAGGTTTGTACGTCTTACAACGAACGAATTCAAACTCATTGTACAAAAATATAGAATACGGTGTAACTTTTAGGTAGCCGGAGAGGTGGGGGAGCAAAAATTGTTTTCTGAGCGACTTTTTGCCCGACAGAATACGGCCTATATACATGGACAGAGCGATGAATCTACTTTTGAATGGACTTGATTTTCGCAATTGATGCTCATGTCATATAGGACCTGGTCTCATGCGCTAGTGCGCCGACCATAAATATGGCTCCCAAATCCATGTATGGGTTTATAGCAAATTTAAAATATTTTCATGCACCAATTTTTAAAGAATTTACAATACATATCAGTTGTTTTTGCCGGCTATTGTAATAAATGCACGGTGTAATGTTAAAACTAAATGATGGTTTTGCACTGTGATAGGGTAGTGAGCTTGTTGCGGTTATTCGATGATTGGTTCTGTTTTGCTTTGGACTTCTCCTTCAACTTCCCCATATATCTTAGACAAATTGCTACCGCTACCTTCGCCGCAATCAGACTTGAAAAACGTTCTAATCTACTGAGCATATCGTTCTTCTGCATCACTACCATGGCATTGACATTAGTTTTTACCTCTGGATCCGTCTCATCTATTTTACTTTCAACAGCCGTACTCGTTCGCCAGCTCTCGTTGGTATCTTTTAAGAACTCAGGACCTTCGAGCCACTTAGATTTCTCAAGAAACTGCTTAGCTGTCATACCACGTGAACCTTCATCTGCTGGGTTTTCTGCAGAACTTACATGTTTCCATTGCGATGGCGTTGAATGATCCTGTATCGTTTGGACTCTGTTTGCTACGTAAACATGGAATCTCTTTGGCTCATTGCTGATGTAGCCCAATACCACTTTACTATCAGTCCAATAGTACTCTTCTAAATCTTCGTAATTCAACTCATCTCTCAATGAATCTGTCATTTTCACAGATACTGTCGCAGCTGCCAGTTGCAACCTCAGGATGCCAACGTTTTTCTTGGGTGCAGCTCTTGCTTTTCCCATCTGGAAAGAAACATGAACAGTCCCGTACTCATCCAACAACCTCAAGTAAGAGCACTGACCATATCCTGTGGTGGATGCATCCGATATGGTATGCAGCTGAGCTGATTTTACATTACCGGACTTGGGAGGCTTTGAACGTCTTGCCACCTTCATGTTTTCGAGCAGGAAAAGTTCATTTCTCCATTTCTTCCATCGCGTTCGTATTGTATTGCTGACAGGTGTGTCCCAATCTTGAGTGTTACATATCTCCTGTAGTATTTTCTTTCCCAATAACACTACTGGAGCTATGAATCCGAGAGGATCATATATGGAGCTGATCATTGCTAGTATTGCTCTTCTTGTGCAAGGTTGACCTTTCAGTTCTATCCGAAACTGCAGTGCGTCCGATTCTACACACCAGTACACTCCGAGGGCCCGTTCTATTGGAAGACCCTTGATCTCTTTCGCTCTATCCTCTTCTGGGACAGACTCGACTACTTTACAACTGTTGCTCACAAATTTGGTTAACTTGAATCCACCTTCCTTACACATTGCTCTTGGTCCTTCAACAACTTCTATCGCCCTCTTATCCGTGGAAACTGACTTCAACATATCATCAACATAAAAGTTGCGTCTCAAGATGTCTGCTATATCTGATCCAAATTTTTCTTCGTAGTCATCAGCAGTGCGTTTCGGAGCAAAATTGGAACACCCAGGTGAGGATGCACCACCAAATAGATGGACTGTCATGCAGTAATCTGAAGGTTCTTTTGTCAAGTCTGAGTCAGGCCACCATAGAAATTGAAGATAGTTTTGATCTGGCTTCGTAACCTTCACTTGGTAGAACATCTTTTCCACATCTGCCATCACGGCAATTCTGTCTTCCCAGAATCTTATCAACACGCCGATTAACTTGCTTGTTAATTCCGGTCCCTGCAATAGATGATCGTTGAGTGACTCCCCTTCGTAACGAGCTGAACAATCAAAGACCACCCGAAGGCTATCGGATTTCTGCCGATGGTATACTCCGTGGTGTGGCAAGTACCAGATGTGTCCCTTGTTTGCTGTCATATCCTCATCGCTGACTTTGGTTGCGTACCCCTTCTCTATTATACTGGTCATAAACTTGGTGTAATCTTGCCGATACTGGTCGTCAGACAAAAGTCTCCTCTTCAAGCTCTTTAGTCGTGGACGATTATTTGGAAGAATGACGTTTTCTCCCTTGAATGGTAGTGGCATTTCGTAGTGCGAATCTTCACGATGCACAATTCCATCTCCAACCTTCTTCAAGAACTCCTGATCTTCCTTTGAATTTGCTAGTCCTTTATTCTTCTCCGAGAAGTCTAATTCGAACATTCTCTCCACAATTCTTGGCACTATATCTTCTTTGATGTTTCTCTTGGAGACTATGCATCCTAACGATTTGTCTACACTCTGTACTTGTACTCGATTGCATTGAAGTGCAACCCCTGCGTTACTGCTTACTGGGCCATTGATATACCATCCAAGCGTTGAGCGTATTCCGTACGGTTCCGTGTCTTTTCCATGTATCACGTCCCTTGGGCGTAAGGCTTTCGGACAGTTCAGGCCAATAAGTAGACCGACTTCTACGTCCTCCATATAAGGAGTCAATTGATTGCTTATCTTCTGGAGGTGGTGAAACCTTTCAGCTACCTCTGGTCGTGGTATTTCATCTCTATCTGCCGGTATTTGTTGTCTCACATAACTTCTCGGTAGATCCAAACGTACTTCGTCATGCTGATAATTTGCTGCTACCAGACCATTCACCACCTTCGTGTCGATTTCTTGTGTACCATGCATGGTGGTTAACACTAACGTAGTGTTCTCACCATCGATCCCCAGACGTTCCATCGTTTCTGTCTTTATAAACGTTCCACCACTTCCATTGTGCAATAAGGCGTACACCTTGATTCTCCTCTCAGGTCTGCTCTTGTGGTACAACCAAACTGGAACAATACCCATGTTAACAGGAACATCACCAGCTTCCGTAATACTGCACATAGTAAGACCATTGTTTACTCGGTCAGGATCAATCTTGTCGGCCCTTTGCGTTTCTTTAGTTTCATTGTTTTCTCCCTTCTGTTCCTTCATGAGCTTTGGCTTCCAATTAGAGTCGTGTAGTGCTGAAGGATGATTCTTCTTACACGTCTTGCAAGTTAGCTTGTCGTTGCATTTGCTGGAAATGTGTCCAGACTTCAAACATCCAAAACATAACCCCTTTTCTCTAATGAGGCCTTTGCGTTCAGGTAAGGTTTTCTTGCCAAACTCTTCACACTCGTTTAAGTCATGTGACTTTGAGCACAATGCGCAGTTCTTAGTGCCTTTCTGTGTTCTTCCTTTTCTTCAACATCTGTTCCAAAACTCCTGGTGTTCTTCCCTTTGCAAAGTCGACCACTGTCACGAGATCTGTCCTTGCTCTCTCGACCCCACCCTTCCGGATACTCTTCTGAGAAAATTGGATCTGTAGCAAGATCGGCTTGTTCTGTGACAAATTTGGAAAACTCATCGAAGTTTGCAATTCTAGTTTGACTACTTCTTATTTTGCTTGCTCGTTCTGTCCATTTAGTTCTCAAGTACGTTGGCAAATTCTCCCATAATTGCCGTAGAACCTGAGCGGTGTTGAGATCGTCCATGTATGGCAGACCAGTTGTTGCGTTCTTAGCTTGTTCCAGTGCTATAGCGAACTCTTGCAAACCCTGTCCGTCCTTAGCCTTCACAACTGGCCATTTGGTGAGTCTCATAATGTAAGCATTCGCCACCTTGAACGGATCTCCGAAGTGTTTCTTTAACAAGGCCTTAGCTTGATCATACGAGTCATTTGACTTCATTTGAATGCATCCCTTGATCACCTCTTTTGCTTTCCCTATTGTGTATTGATCTAGAAAATACAACCGTTCAACGGGGCTCTCTACTTTAGACTCTATTAGCGATTCGAACGCGTTGATAAATCTTGAGTACTCCATCGCATCCCTGGAAAAGGTAGGTGGTCTATGAGATGGGAGTAAGCTTCGAGCCTGCTCAACCATAATCTTTTCGGATATGCTAGCCTGCTTCTTCTGGACCTCGAGGAATTCGTTGTACATGCTGTCATTCAATGACAAACGCTGGTCATCACGATCATTTTGATTGGCGCTTGGTTGGCCATTTGCCGACTCATGGCCTTCTATTCCGTTGACTTGCTTAGGAACGAATGGTGGCGCTTCTGGATTTATTGCAGAGGCGTTTTCATTCATCCTTTTGGTAGTTGTTCCAAGGTTAGAAACAGTGGGAGTTTTAGGATCCATGGGCTCTGCAGGCTTGTTTTTTATAGGGGTGGGCTGGGCAATTAGATCTCCGGGAATTGCTTTACTCTTCACTTCGGATGCTGACTCCGAAAGGTCCAATGAGCTATTACCAAGTGGCTTAGGTTTGATGGTGTACGGTGAAGGTGTATAAATTTCTTGGTTAATGACCCGATTAATGCTTGGCTCTTCAGAAAGTTCAAATTCGTTCTGCTCAAACTGTTCGTAGATTCTTTCCTCAGCCTTTGCTTGTGCAATCATTTGTTTGAGATTAAGTTCCTCAGCTGCCATCTTTAAAGCTTGAGTTTCTTTAAGAAATGCCGCTTTAGCTTCTAAAGAAGCTGTTTTAACCTTTGCTTGAATTAATTTTGATCGATTCCAAGAAACCGATGTATATGAACGCTTCGAGTGAGAGTACTTAGATTTCAGCGAGCTTCCACTGAATTCTTCATTAAGCTGTTCCTTTGCTTCGTTCAAATAGTCTACAATACTTTGTTTGAATGTAAATACTTTCTTGTCATGTATATCAAACCACTCATTTGCTTGTTTTATTTCGCCTTCCTCTTCCAAAGCTAGCAAGTAATTTTGGTTAATGCCGTGCATCAAGGCAAATAGCTCATCCAGTTCTTTTACTCTCATGCGCACAAGTCTCTGATTTGAAAAGCTCGACAAAAGTGGTTTAATCTTGTTAATTTGTTTTGTGACATTAGACAAGGCAGTTGTTCGGTCGTTTCTAAGCTTATCCAATATGTATTGTTTACCTTTTTCGGTTTGTGCTTTACTTCTAGCACCGTATGTTTCCCGTTCATAATATTCCGTTCTCGCGGGTTCTGTGCTTGCATTATCCGCTGTCCGTGTTTCCCTTGGCTTCACAATCTCGCCCGCCTTCGCCGACGTTGTTGAAACGTCTGTTACTTCGATTTCCGTCGCGATTTCCGAGTCTTGAAGTGCCTTTCCAGCTTTCTTTCCGTAGTCCTTTCGAATAGCTGGCCTTTGAAGGTCTCCATCGTCCTCTTGGAAGTCTCTTTCGCCTTCTTCCTTATCCTCTAACCCTTGCCTTTTGTCCATAATGCCGTCGAAGACAATCTAAGGTCGTACTGTTGCGGTTATTGATCGATTTCGACGGATATTTGACGAGTATTTTGACAGCCAGTTAGATCGTTTAACGCTTAGTAGTACCGTTCAGCAAAACAATAGACTCTCACATTTTATTGAGTGATTTTAATATCGAAAAAACTCATATTATGTTCAAGTAAATAAATTCGTCCTACTCAAGGTACGACCTTGTCCGACTGTGCGCGACTCTCGCGCGAGAACACTCAACAGTTCCCCAAACTAATTAACACAATTATGGTACACCACTAACACAAACCTATGGCTAAAAGGTCCTGAGTGGCTGTCAAATCATGACCAGTGGCCGGAACAACCAGAGATAACCGAAACGGCATATGCTTTCCAAGAGAAGACGTTCAGGCAGACTCTGGTTAAACAAGGTATTGAACGGGATGCAGAAATGATTGACAACATGTTGACCAAGTTTCGGTATCACAACGTTTTACGAATAACAGCATATATGTTCCGTTTTATGAGAAACACCAGAAGAGAAAAACTTTGAGGACCTTTAACCACGGACGAAATTGAACGCGCAGAACTTGCATGGGTGAAAACAGTTCAAGAAAGCACAAAGTGTGGTGGAGAGAGTACTCTTTGCATGGACGAGAAAGGTGTCTTAAGAATGGACGGACGAGTACCTGGATACAAACCGATATTTATCCCTAGACCGACTACTAGTACGCAGAATTCATGAAGAAACTGGCCACGGGGGAGTAAGTTCAACGATAGCCAAGACAAAGGAAAGGTTCTGGATTCCAAGATTGCGAAGACTGGCGAAAAATGTCGTAAACGGCTGCAATACGAGCAAGAAGGCTCGACCGAAGGTACTGAAGCCTCCGACGTCTGCCTCGTTACCAACGTTTCGAACCGTGATGACAAAACCGCTTGCAGTGACTGGGGTAGACTTCGCTGGCCCCCTTCTCTACCGAGATAAACGGAAGTCTACACGCAAAGCTTACGTAGCGCTGTACACATGTTCTACGACGAGAGCGGTTCACCTGAAGTTAAGCAAGAGTATGAATGCAGATGAATTCAAGAAAGGGTTCAAAGAGTTCGTTGCCAGACGAGGGACACCTGACAAGATTGTGAGCGACAATGTTCAGACGTTCAAATAGACCAAGTAGTGGTTAGACCGTCGTCTTTCCAAAGACACGGATTTGTTCAACTACCTGACAACACAGCGGATTGCTTGGCATTTAACTTCTCCAAAGCGCCTTGGTGGGGCGGCTTCTTCGAGAGGCTTGTTGGAATAATGAAGTCGCGTAAATCTGGCCAAAGTAATTGGTCGGACATTACTTACGTTTTCAGAGCTGGAAGAAGTTCTGGTGGACGTCGAATGTTTCATGAATAACCGTCCTCCGTGTTATCAAGGTGAAGAATTTGAGCAACCTGTCCTCACGCTAAACCTTCTTCTTCGTGGTCAACCAGCGAATTTCTTGGAAGAGAATATCGAAACAATGGATGAAAAAACGAAGGCAACCAGGCGAACGAAATATCTCCAAGTTTGTCGCGCACACATCAAGAAACGTTGGCTGACTGAATATATTCACGCGCTAGAGGAGAGGCATTGCAAGGTATCCAATACCAAGACTGGATTGCCATCGAAAGGCTCAATCGTTTTTATCACAGACAACAGTAAGATAAAGGCTAAGTGGCGAATCGGTAGGATTATCGACGTTATTCGAGGTCGAGATGGAGTTCTGAGGGGCTACAAGATCAGGACGGGAAATGGTTACATCATCGAGAGACCTCTTCAGCTGGTTTGCGATCTTGAAATTAGTGGTTCAACAGACGAGACGGTTGACAAGAATGAAGAGGAAGCGGACCGAGCGAAAGAATTGAATGACAATGCTGAGCAAAACTCAGTTGAGAGACGTTTGAGAGCGGTGAAAGAAACAGCAAATAACAGGATTATCGGAATCGCGATGGAAGAAGAAGAAGACGAATAAAAACAAACTTGAGACGAACGACATTAAAGCTGTTGGAGGAACACTTTAATGGGGGGAGGGTGTAAGAACTGCTGAACAGCGTGGAGACTGAGGTTGACATTGCAGTTAATTTATGAAAATTTATATAGTTTTTTTGGTAAGCACGTTGTGATACGAGCACTTGCAGCATCCTGTTAAGGCATAATAAAGAGCGTTTTGCGTGTTAAGTGAGCGAAATTGTGATCATTCAGTGTCTCAGGGACATTTCCCACACTACTACTACATCTTCTCTGTCATCGCAGGCATACAAATACATGGATTTGAACCTCTTTGCAGAATGAAGTGAACATACCCATGCATCATTAAACAGGCAGTAATCGTTGTATGATTTAAAAGCTGACAGACCATCCAATGAATGGTAGATCAGGTGGCTAAAAATATCAAATAGACCAAACGATGGACGATGTCTAAAATCATTTATAACTTGCATCGTAAAAGGATCTGGCAACAGGCAACTGTAGATCATCAACGAACAAACGGCAACTCATATTCTGTCCTTCTTCTGCTTCGGTGTTAATCTGGTAATCTGGTATAGCGGCAATTTCATTTCCTCGACAGCACAAGCAGTGGCCACAAGCCCAGGTGTTAGATAGCTATTTGCTGCGATCTTGCAGATACTTTTTTAAGTCAGGCACTTTCATAGGCTTGAATTTATTTTCAAGACTACTCTTATCCATAATATGAAGAAAACTTTTGCCTAGAGTGCGTTTTTCAGCAAATTCGAATCATGACAACTGTATACCTTCCCTATTATTATTCGCATGTTTGTCCCACTTTTCAATTAGCATGCACGTGGTACCTCCTAAGGCGCTGATGCCAAAGTATGTGCCAAAGTTATTGATTAAAATGTTTGAATAATTTAAAATATTTAAGAGCTCATGGCGTCATGGGCGCAGAACCATGCAATACGCAGAACCCTCACTCCCTGTAGTACTCTCATTAAAATCTATTGAACGTACCTCACCATGTGACAGGGTACGTACCTACCCTCATTACGCACGCCGTGCACGTGGACAGATACGTATTCTGTGCACGTGAACAACGCGTGCTCTCTATTGTGTCGGCATCCTTTGAAAGCTATATGGGGGGTTACCTACTAAAAAGTAAACACACCACAGGTAAGGGAGTCAACAGAATTGCACTCCTTTATTTTGTACATTGTTTTCATATGAAAGAGCACAAGTTCTATGCATCCTAAACAAGTTTTTTTCTCAGTTAACACTTGTTTTATATACTTCCGTCTGCTAAGGCACAAAATTTTGTCAAACAACATCGAAAACTAAATAAAGAGTAAAAAGAATCTCACCGAACTTGTTGACAGTATAAGGTCTCATTCCTTCGAAGTTGGTTTTTCAAGAGTTTCGCTCGTTTAAAGGGTTTGTCAGACGCAGCTTGACCATATCTTTAAAATTTTGCCTTCAGAATGAAGATCGAACGGTAGATTTTTTCAAAATCGTTGTTTTACTGCAACAATTCTGCATTTCTCCATTGAGTTCTATACAAAAGTTTCATTTTGCGCTTACCGGACACTCGTGCATGCGCAGTAGAAAGTGAGGACAAGGTTGCCCATTAGGCCTGCCGCAGAGAGATTATAAAGCCTTAGAGATTCTCTACGGTTTGCCGCGAGAATCTTTGTAAATATCTAATCTTTGCCTGAACAGCGAACTCGTCGATATCTTAGAAACCAAATTGAAGGCGAAGTCGCCAAGGCTGATTACCGGTAGCTGAAAATACATCACTTGAAAACAGTCTGTTTTTTTTTGTACAAAACATCCTCATGTGAGCAAGAAAAAGACTAAAAACTTGGAACAACACCTGGACTTGCGTAGAAAACTAGTTTTGAACACTTCTGTAAATTTTTAAACTGTCTTTTTAAAAGCTAAAGAGCGAACTTTGGTCGGCACTTTCAAAGTTATGCAATATCTCAAATATAAAGCTGGTACCCCAGAGTTTTTAGCCTTCAGGCGATGTAAAACACTTAGAACTACCCAACAAGTCAAGTTTTACTTTTTAGAATTGAATTCTTCTTTATAAAAAATAGTATTTTCTTGGCATTTTTTCGCTACAAAACAAGTTTTTCACTGCAATTCCGACTCCTCGAGACTCGCCTATTGCGCGGCAAGCACCTTTGACCTTCAATTTGGCTTCACCCAATCATAGGGCGAAAACATAGTAGTTATCGTCCATTTGTTTAGAGTTTACTGGGAGGGTATGAATTTTGCATGAATTTCGTAATGGGCTCAGCTTTGAGCCTTTGGACAAAGGTAATTACCATGAAAAATATAGGGACCAAATGGCGTCAAATTGCGTAATAATTCAGCAACGTCCACCATTTTTTTGAACCCACTTTTTATCAGAGGAAAGGTCCATTGAGCAGTTCCTCCAGATATATTATTGAGCTCAGTGGTGATTCTAGATGTTCTAGATAGACTTGCTTTTTCCTCACGCAATGGCGCAATAAAGTAATACCAATGGGTAATACACACAGTTTCCAAACATCGCAGGATTATGTTTTTCGTATTTGGTGCAGTTGTTCTTTTTTATAATGCTCTTTTATTAAGCTGTGATGATGGATTTGCTCGAGGATTTGCTTTGCTCTTCTTGTCTAGACGTTTAGTGTAGGATATCTGGAATCGTTCAAAACAACATGCCTCGCCCATTCTACGCCCCAGAAGTGGCTCACGGCGCAATGTAAAGACGAGGCTGGAACGCAACATAATTTGCGACAATTTACTTGTGGAGGTAAAGTTCCGGATATTTTGACTTCATCAAACGTTACAATAAGGCCGTTTTCCATTGCGCGAAAATATCTAGAACAAAGTCAATGGTTTGCTAGCGGTGAAATATTTTCTAGGCCAATTGCATTCCTAGATTTATTTTTTGGCCTAACAAGTTCGCGTAGTAGTGGAAAAGGCACAAAAAACCAGCAAAAAACGACAGAAAAGTGTTCAAAGTCCAAGCGGAAGTTATTGAATGTACAAGATCACGCCATCGCAAACGAACCACAGGAAGTCAAGAAATCAACAAGATTTCTTTGAAAACGTTTCTCGAGCTTTGTAAACAGTGTTCTCTGACTGTTAAAGCTTGTTATTCATGCTTGGTTTCCTCTTGAGGACTTTGTTTAATAACGCGGTGTTTTGCGACTATTGTTGGTTTTTTAATTAGTTTTGAAATCCGTTGGCGTGGCGACTTCATGAATCGAACGGAGCAGCAGATTAAAGTGAAAGGTCGTAAAAGGACAACAACAAATATGGATTACGACCTTACACCTACTATTTCCACCGAGTATTTTTACGAAGAAGATGAGTCTAGCTTAGTAGGAGATGATGGCGATTTGGATGTTCAAAATAAAGACAAATCGAATCAAAACAATCGCGATTCAATGGAAAGTTTAGACTCAACAACAGATGTTGGTTGTGCGAAAATATTAGGCGATTTTCAAGCTGGACTCCAAGCTGATATAAATGCTGCGAAGGTATTTCAATCGCGTTAAATTTAAAGCTTTTACTACTATTTCTCTTAGAGTCTTGCCTCAGTGAATAGCAAAACTGTGAATTAGTCGTTTCACTTTTTGACGTGATTGTTTGAACTGAAGACCTTGAACAAGACGGGCAGTTTTACTTGACAAGCTTTAATCGCCAAATGCGCGTCTGTATAGATACAACAATTTTCAACCACAAGGTGATTCTTTGATGACAAGTTCAGAGTCTGAACTTCAGACTAGCGAAATCTTTACTTTGCCAATTCTTCCTGTGACAAGCACACTTGTTCAAACTCAAGCATGTTTGATTCTGAACAAGTGCATTTGTCACGGTAAAATTTGGCAAAGTTGTGCTTGTACGCCGGCAATTCAAATTTGTCACAGAATAACCTGCTCGTCTGTAGCCGGCTTAATATCTAAATGCATGATATAAACAAAATTTTACAGCTCTCTTCTCCACTAGGTTGATTTATATATCTGTGTTTTACTACTTTGAACTTTTATGCAGATACAGTTAACGGTTTTCTTTGAAACGGATTTGATATTGTGAAATTGTACTGTTTTGATTATTTGTACGCTAAATATTCTACAGTTTTTGCCACGATTTTGCAATACTGTAGAAGTGTTCAGTATTTCAGGATGTAGGCATGTTATTTTATGTTTAATTGCTGAAAGCTTTTGGTCATTTGTTTCATAGAAGTTTTTGCACAAAATGCATAATATATTGTGAACTGTGAAGCCACATAATATAATAGGAACAAGATTCTGTGGTACAGATTACGCCATAAAATAACAGGAGTCTGCCTAAGGAGACTAGAATCACCGGGCATTAGAGGAAACCAAATATTAACGCTGGGCAGATAGTGTGATGCATTTGCAATGCCACATTGGGTTAATCATTGGTATTAGGGGCTCCCTCACCAGTGTAATTAGTTTTTGGATATTGAGGTAGAAAAACAAATCTTGGAGCCTGATTGGCTCATGACATACTTGGCAGTGAAAAGTAGACATAAATTTATCTAACTTTTCCTTGAAAAATTGTTCAATTAGCCAATCATGTGGCAAGATTTATTCACATCGCTTGAGTTAATTGCACTGAGGAAAACTGTCATGAAACTGTAAATTACAAAAGCAATTTTTCTTAGAAAAATAAATATTTTTTGTGAGAAAAAGTATACGTATAT
This sequence comes from Phenganax marumi, assembly GCA_025400095.1. NCBI lineage: Eukaryota > Metazoa > Cnidaria > Anthozoa > Malacalcyonacea > Clavulariidae > Phenganax > Phenganax marumi. The sequence continues at coordinate 12,367 of JAODVM010189708.1, forward strand.
ATAGTATTATAAAATGTTTCAGGCATTGATAGGCAGAGGTGAAGAGAACTTACAAGTGATGTTTCAAAATGTGAAGGAACGTATTCACGTGAAGGAAGCTGCTGAACAAGCTGAGCGTCTTGCACGGCAAGTGATTGAGGCAGGCAAACGAGGCTGGCGAGTTGTAGCACATTGTCAATTGCCCGAATGGCTTCGAGATAACGAGTTCATTGATGATGGACATCGACCACCATTAGAATCCTTCCGACTTTGCTTTAAAAGTATATTTCGTGTCCACTCAGAGACTGGTAATATTTGGACACATCTACTTGGCTTTATAGCGTTCGTTTGTGTAACGTTGTACTTCTTCCTAAGACCGATATCCTTAGCAAATCCTTTTCCAAATGGTATCCCTGAAAAGATTGTTTTTGGCTCATTCTTTGCTGGAGCTCTGTTTTGTTTGGCTTTTTCTACACTGTATCATACAATGGACTGCCATTCAGATAAAATCTCCAATCTGTTCAGCAGGTATATATCATTTGTAATAATTTAATGCAACCAGTTACAACAATACCACATATAGTACAAACAGGTTACACAAGTGCATGGAAAACCAAAAAAAAAACTATTGCATAAACCGTTTATAAAACGTGAGATTATCAACAACCTTGTGCTATAAGTGCAGTTTGTGATATTGAAATTAGTTTGAAATATGAAAGCAATGTTTACTTACATACTTGTTTGCTGTACTAACTTGATTTTCATGCAGTCGTTAGGGCAAGTGCCTTTCACCAAGGAGGTTGCGGGTTCAATGCTCAACTTGCAGACTTAATTTTCTCAAAAAGAGTTTGGCAACTACTCTGCCTAAATTCGTACCGGTAGCTTTTTCTGGGTATTCTAGTTTCTTTCTACAGGGAAAGTTGACGGTGTGGGCTAGGATGAACAGAGTAGGAAAGTAAAAATTGATTGTTGTAAAAATAGACAGTCTAAGGTAATCTATCTATTTATATATCTTTGAATATATGTATATATACGTCAAGTATCGATAAATTTTTTTGTGAGACAAGTGAACTAGATGTTTGTGGAATGAATATGCTGTGAACTCTCTCAAAAGCTAACACTCATGAGACCAAATGTATTACTGACCTTAGAGAGGTTTCTGCCTTAGAAACATAGACAGATTTTCTGCTGGGGGTGCCAACCCCCCGAATGTCTGTTTACTCCCTGAAACAAATTGTTCACCCTTCCAAAAAATATTTTAACCACCCCAATTTTCGGCATAGCTTATGAATAGTCCAGTTGAACTGTTAAGTTATTCTTTGCAATGTTTAAAAAAATAACAAAGAGCGAGAAACGTAGAGATTCTTGTGCAATATGCACTGACAGACTTTGAACGTTGCCCAACAGTTGCTCGGTTCAATGAAAAACACATGTGTTTAAGCTCACCCCCCCCCCCCAGGGCCTATTCTAACGAAATTGCGATACTGCACACTTTAGAGCACATTTCATCAATGACGTGCTGTGTGACGTCATCTTTGAATTCCTATGTTTTTATGTA
>JAODVM010189819.1:0-13895 GCA_025400095.1 Phenganax marumi
GTTCGTTCTATTGTCAAGAGTTTGAACACACTTCTCCAATGTTCAACAATAAAAAATAGTTGTTTAAAAAGATCAAAGGTACTTCTTAAATAAGCAGAAGAAAGCTATTACCATTATTCTTAAAAGTTCAAGTCACGAAATGTAGATCGGAAGCGCCATGTCTTTTTAAAAAGCTTTTTTCTGCTTTCGAATCGTGTTTTCCCTATATATTTACTACAAAAATTCATCGACGGCACTGGCTGGGAAATTTTTGCGTGGCGCGTGGAAATGACGTGGCAAGACAAAGTACGTGACACAAAAAACAATACAATTCGCCGCGTGTTTCCCCTCTGTGTATACCTCCTCTGTGGTGGGAGTGAGTGGAGAAAATACCTCGCACCCGCGATCAGGCTGCGTAGGAGACTAGTTGCACATGCACTACATAATCAATTACCAACTTATAACCAAGTAAAGCAAAGGAACTTAATAAAACTGTTCTAGTCACTCAGAAAACGGAAAACTCAGCAAGATCCGTGTTAAGCAATGCATAGGTATTACACCAAGTTGGTTGGTTTAAACCGTTTAATTGAGCAATTACATTAATTAAAGTGATGTTTATTGCAACCCTCATGATTCCTGAGTATATCCTATACGATATAATTGTGAGACGAATGAATGATCGTTAATTTAAAGTAAGACTAATTTAATTGTCCTTCAGCTGCATATCTTTGTAAAAATCGATCGTTCTTCTGTTGTGCTCCTGACGCTTTCTCACAATAATCTCTGTCTTCCAAACGAGCATTAAACTTTATTGTGTACTAAAAATAAATCAGAAATCGTTGATTTTGATAAATTATAAGGATCCGAAATTTTGCTGTGTCTTAATTAAATTGAGGAAAGTTGTCAGTAAATGAATTCCTTGTACTCGTCAAATTCCGCCGCTCGCCATTTCGAGTGTAGTTTCATTTCGAAATTCTTGAGATTATGTTTCAAGCAGGAAATTAGTCTACAAACTAGTTGAGTGTTTATTCTAAAACACCTCTTGGGCATTCTGTTCCGACGTAGTGGCTAGTTGAAGACCATATACTAATATGGACGTAAAAAGTTTAAAATCGTTTAATGTAAGTGTCCCTATTTTAATCTTTCTGCCTGTCCGCCTGTCCTCCGCTGTACGTTTCCGCACTTCATCGTTCCTGGATTATTTTAATTGTTGTTATCAAGCTGGATTTTTTTCGAGTTATTGGATTTTTACCGTAAGGACTTTTTTAGTGGCGTTAGTTTGTCTTTGTAGTTCGCCGTATGGCCTTTCTTTGTGGATGAATCCCTCAATTTCTAACACAGGTTTTGATCGCAGTCATTGCTGGAGTCTTAAAAGGCTTTGCGTCGCTAGCAGGCGATGATCAAGGTCTTTGTAGTTTTAGGTCGTTTTGTACGAGTGCTTTTAATCCTCCTAAACATCCTTCCCAAAAGAAGTTGTTTCCAAGGCAGACAAGGTTCACGTTCTTCGGTGTTTTTTTAAGTTTTTTTCTTCTAAATCTTGGCAGATTCATCTAACATACGTCTGCTCTTCATGACGAGCCTAGTGCTAATCTGAAAATCTGAGCTAAAAACGACGGATCAGCGATAACAATAGCTAGGAATATTTGGTAGAATTGAATGTTTCTTTGCTATTTATTGCTTGCAGATATACTCTCCTATTAGAGTATCTTAATTTCAAAGAGTAATGTAATCGCGCCTTGATACGACAACATATCCATTTTTGGGGGGTGAGTATTTCTGTGCAATTTCCTGCTCGAAAAGCTTTTGATTTCATTAACTTTCGTCTACAAGTAGCAAAAAGCTTCCTTGTTATGCTTCAGTAAATAAATCATACAGATGTACGCAGCAAATGGTCGAAAATCAGCGTTTAACCAATATATATCATTTCCTAAATATTTTTTCACGTTTCGAAGCAAAAGCAGCCTCCTACTAAGTGCGTTAGATCTTTAATCACGCAACTACATCCGTTGGATGATGCATAATTAGCTCACGAAAGTGTAGAAATGCATATTACACTACTTTTGTAACAATGCATAATCACTGATCTAACTGTAATACGTCAATATTTTTTAAAATATAGTATTGAAATACTGTAAAGAATGGTATCAAATTTGAAGCTGTTTCTTGCAAAGATCTGGCAATCCGCTACGAAAAAGATGCGGCAGTAGAAAACATTTCAGGTAATAAATCATGATACTTTTCAACTGCAGAACAATATAGTGTAAATGTAATGCAGACGATCCAAATATGTAAAGACTTCGTAAAATTTTGTGGCAAAGCAGGTATAGATTTTGGTCCAGGTCATGAGGTGCGTTTTTAGTATATTTCGGGGCGCAGTCGTTAGGACAAGCGTCTTTCACTATTGAGGTTGCAGGTTTGATTCGCAGTGTTGACTTCTACCAAAAGTACTCGCCAACTATTCTGACGAAAGTCGTAGGTTTTCTCCGGGCAATTCGGTTGCCTTCTACAAATAACGTTGACAGGGTGGGTTAGGAAGAGCAGTTGCAAAGATAAATAGTTTACATGAAATATGCAATACAGTAGTAAATACCATATTATAATTGTTACACTGGATTGAAAATTGGTTATGAAAAGCTCTTGCAATTTCATCAGCAGTATTTGAACAACTTTGAAAATTTTTTAGACACAAATAAAAGCGAAATAAATTTTATTTTACGACGTTTCGATGCTAACTCTTGCATCATTTTCAAGTAATTGACTGTACATGATTGCATACGATTTCTAGTTTAAACAATTTATGAATATGGGTTATGAATATGCATTATGAATATGAATATGAATTTACGAATATGCGTTAACCCAAAGTTTAAGAATAGTACTTTTTAAAAAATCTAAAAAAAATTTTTTAAATAGTAATTAACACGCAATTATTTGCCCACGTAATAACTCAAAAACTGTTAAATTGTTTAAACTAGATATCGTATGCAGTCATGTACAGTCAATAACTTGAAAATGTGCAAGAGTTAGCGTCGAAACGTCGTAAAATAAAATTTATATCGCTTTTATTTATGTCTAAAATATTTTCAAAGAAATTGTTATTCAAACATTGGAAAATTTTGCAATAAATTAAACACTGAAATTAAACACATTTATATTACTGAGGAATTATTTATTTTAATATATGTGAAACATCTAGAACAAATTAATATGTTTAGCACAAAGTTCACTTGACTACATATAATAACATTGGTGGCCTTCCTTAGAGTTCTGGGGAAGATTAAATAACGCCGTTATAGTCGCACATGGAATTGTAAAACAGTGTGTACTGTTTAGTCTTATATACGCGTTCAGTTCTAAACAAGAAAAGAATAATAATTCAATAAAGCCCAGTTTACCACAAATTGTCTGTGACGGCTACATAGTCTTCCGACTTTTGTTTTTGCCAGAGAAAGTATTACAAACTTTTCCGTTTATCGCCTAAAACTATGTATACGCGGTATCATAGAAACCAAGCATGCATGCAGTTTAGTCTATCTCGAAATAATTAACTTCTAACACACAATTTCATATAACCTACTTTAATTATCTAAAGAATTCATGGATGTGTGAAAACCTAAAGTCGTAACTCCTAATAGTTCTAATGTTGAAATTTATAAGCAATTAACGCACTTTTAATGTTTGATCGCATTATGTCACTTTTGATGCAATAATATTAATTCGTCACATATTCGTTATCGTGAAGGATATTCTTATTGGTTATAGTTTTCTTTGATGTTGCATGAAAAAGTGAAGCGGAATACGAAAGCATGCAGTTGCTTCCAGGTATACACACGTTATGCAATCTTCTACAATCTTTTCATTCTTGGCCTTGCTCAATGCCGGATCCAGATTCACTTTGGGTAGGTTCAGGCCATTCTGATTCTAGTAACTCAACGGGAGAGCCTTGCTCTGGCGTATAAAACGATTCGCTGGTCTCACCTCCTCCTCTTTCTGGTATATTTATCCAAGAAAGTTTCCTTCTCTCTATTCTACTTGATATTATAACTGGAATTGAGATCTCTGCCGGAAATGCAAAAGCAATGCTCACGGATATTATGAAGTGATACTCCAGAGTAATAGAAGAAATGTTCTCAAAACCTGGGGTCACTTCATCGGGTACGGTTATTTCACCGTGGAGCTGGTGAACGTCTCTTTCCCGTATTCTTTGGCAGACGATTGTTGATGAAACCACCTTTTTATCTTTGTCGACTTTGCCTGCACGGTTTAGTTTGAGATATGTGTATGTTGCCATCAGCTTCGCTTCGACTTTCTTTACAGATCTGTTAACTACGTTTGTGTTATCGACCTCACACGAAAAAGGAAGCTGCTCACCCAGATAATATAGTCTCTTCGGTATCCTAACACGAAGTTGCAGTGGACCAGTTTCCACGCAAAGGAAGCGAAGGGACATCTCTTTCGCGGCATTAGCCTCTTCTTTGAGCCACGGAGTTTCGTGTATGTTCACTGAAGGTCTGAAAATCTACGAATGGAAACACGATTGTTGAAAAGACAGGCTGCGTATTTTCAAACACCAATTGACATACAATTGGCTGGCCTAGAACTGTGTGTGCATGGAATAGTTTTTGCTCTAGTTTTACTTTTTGGAATGCAGTTCATTGCCGTATTCCATTTTCGATAAAAAAATAAGTTAATATTCGAAATACACAGCTACCTATAGGTCTGTAAAAATTTTGTAATTTTTTAAAGTATTTTTATAATTTTCATTTTTATATCTTCATAAATTTTATATGAGTTCGTATTTTGTATGGAGCTGCTCCTTTTGATTCTATGAATATATACAAAAATTTACAGGGTATATAGTTATGTTTTTTTCAGTAGTGGAGTATGTAATCACAAGGAAGAGCCATGGGTTGTGCTGCTGAAACAGTAGAAAAACTCAAGGAAAGAAAATTGATACAAGACTTAAACGATGCAAAACTCTATACTGATTATAGGCGGCCTCTCGTAGATGCTTCAATAAAATTTCTTCGAAAAATTAAACGGCAGACGCAAAATTAAGGTGGTTTTTTAAAACCTGACCTTTCCTCTTCCTAAAAAAAGCTCGGCCATTTTTCCCCCTAAAAATCTTTGCTAAGGATGTCAGTTGCGTTTCAAGCATTGATGTGCGACAATTACCGTCAAGCCTAACGTAATTTAACTATTGAGCTCATGTATTGCACTAAGACGAAAGAAGTCCATTTAAAAATATTCCTTAATTCAAAGTTCTGTCAGGGAAATTTTTGACCTTTCCATGGAAAACATGCTTTATGGATATTGCGGTTAACTGGAGACAATCGGGAAAAGTCAATCAGACCGACATGCTCCTGCTAAATTTTTCATGTGATTAAAGTGTAAAGTTCTCTTACAGATTCTTTTGCTAGGTAAATTTAAGCCCCCTTCATGCAGCGAATTTATTCGGCACAGTACAAAGTCAAAAGCCAGCTACAGCACCTTACTCAGTGAAATTGCATAGTTTCTCTTCTTTTAGGCTTGCAACGTCGTTTTAATGTGGTTTGCTGCTAGCGATACTTTCACGCGAAGTGACCTTCTGTACTTTGTATTATTTGACGAAAAGAGAGTTCAATGAAAAGTGTTTAGTTACTATTGAAAGTTTACAAGAGATAAAAACAATAAGGTTGCTTAAAAATGGTGGAGCTGGCGTCTCCAATGAAAGGCCAGATTCTTCACGTCTTTGCCCTTTTCAAACAAATGGCTTTGCGAATCAAAAGATTGCTTCCATGCTCATTAACGTAGGAATGTCGAGAAGGAATTGAAACATAACTCACCTTAAAAGGTTTTTTCTTTACAAGATCTTTCGATACCAAACCAAGGATGACAATCTTAACTTTCATTTGATACCGGACGTAACCACGTGCTCTTAAGCTTGGCGCTAGTTCAGCGGGAAGTTGAAACTCAAACGGATAATTCAGCACTCTAGGTTCTAATGTCAGATTGTCTCTGGACGATTCTCTCCCAAGCAGGGTCAAAACTTCGCCGACACGCTCTGTGATTTTGTTGCGTCGAAAGCACATCACTTGTTTTTCAACACTTGTCGTTTCAAGTTCTGCTATTATTTTCGAGCATGTGATGGTTCTGTCAACTTTAACCACAACATCTCCCTGCATTTTCTCGCCCGGGTAGAAGAAGCTTCTTTCATCATCAAAGTGCACGCTGATCCTTGCCATGATGTTGCGTTGCAAATGAACTGTTGAGTCTGACCACAGCGGTGTGTTGCACGATATACCCTGGTTGAAAAGGACGTGACTAATTTGAATTGGAAATTTTGCATTTGATCTTAAACAATTTACATTGCATAGTAAGCCGACAGGTGTAATACACTTTGAACCATGTATGCCTTTTAACAAAAGCTTTATAATTGCGCAAAGTGCATAAAGCAATAATTTGAATTACATAAACCGTTAATTATTTTCAAAATCTCATATTTGATTAGTTCCTTCTATTGAAATATGCTCTGTAGCTGGTTAACTGCGTGCTAAAACTGAAACCATCATTCCGATGTTCCGCTGTATTGTCGCTATTGTTTTCGGTCGTGTGCGACTATCACCTCCGTGAGATTTAAAGAACAAAGAGTTTTCGCCATGCTGAATGAAATTTGAATTCCCGACCATATTGACTGTTTGTATGGAAGGATCGCTCTAGCCCAAAACGTAAAGCCGAACATAACGGACTATGAAAGCAGCTTGGGTTCCGAAGAAAACCCCCGACCGCGCAAAACGCCTCCTCTGCACGTGGATAGCAAAGGCATTTTGTGGATTACTTCGCTACCCATGCAGTCCTCATGATCTGCCATGTTTGGCTTCACTTTTAGATTATGCAATTGACTGAAGCGGGCCTTCCATACAAATAGTTCATTGGTACCAAGACAGCAAATCGTATGACCGGATGAGGTAGCGCAAGAATCAACCAAAAAACCACAATAACATGCAATATGTATACTGTAAAGGGCCAGTGCTACCAGAGAGTGAACTCTCTCATACAATGATTGAGTGTTTTTGTTGAAGTAATAAATCACTATTTTCTTTTTGTCGTTTTCAGATTTCGTTGTCCGATTTGAACTTGTCCACATGTTGCCAGCACAAAATTTATTAGTGCACAAATCAAAATGATGGAATGGTTTCATGAGCTAGAAACAGAAGTTTCGTCATATATCTGTTTGAATAACAGATTAATCATCAACTCTACTTTGCATTACAATGCAAAATATGTCCAGTGTTGTTGATCTTTCATACCGAAAAGCGTACGTTGCGTCAAATACTACTGAAATCTAATAATAACAAAGGAAAGTCTACAATATAAAGAAAAAAGCAATCATACAAGTAAAAATTTGTTTTCATGCTAATTACGAGCTTCATAATTACGAGCTATCACAAGCTTCATTTTCATGTGTTACGAAAAATGAACATGCATTAGAGCTCGGTGAACGAATGGTACATTTGTTTATTTGTTTTCTATTCAAGACAACAATACTTACTCGTGTCAATGAGCTATGAGAAAACAATGGAGGATTTTTTTTATGTCTTTTTGTGTTTTTGTATCACAAATTTTTTTTGAGAGTATTTTTGCAAACTTTGCTTGCAAACAGCTTTCGGTTCATGAAAATACTCTATTATTCGACCTGGCTACTTTTGGTATTTTGTTCTATATTTGAATTGCATAACGTTACTATTGAAAAGAAATTTTAAGCTTTAAAATAAATTTGCTCACCTACAAACAACTGCAGGTTACATTTCGTATTCGTTTTCGTTCTCGTATTAATTACAAAAAGCAATAGTTTTCTGATTGTTCGCATTGCCTGATTTTTGGCCCCTTTTTGGTTTTTGACTACTCATCCGCGTAACAACCAACAGCGATTACCTCACCCAAACACATTGCGGAGCAACTCATATGAAAAAGGTGAAAGGATGTAGTTATATTGTAATGCCTACGACTGTATTATCATTGTGATTTTGCAAACTGTATATTGTTGACTACAATCCATTATCTATAATATTAACTGTTAGCAATTAAGCCGAGTTCACCTTGCTATTCTGCTGTCGGCTACATCAACTGTGCACCGTATATCTAGAAACCAAGCTTTTCACAAATATCAGAAAAATATATTAGCAAAATGAAATTGTTTTTGCTATAGACTGAAACATAAAGCAAGAACGTCAACCCGTCACATAATCTTTGGAAATCTAATGTCTAAATTGCAACACACACATAATTGCTTTATTCAGTCTTACATTATATATTCTCAAGTGTTTTTACTCAGGAGAAGACGAGCTGCCTTACAAGCTATTCCATGATAACCGTAGGTTGAAGCCTTGGCGAACGTGTAAGGTAACTGGAGGAACATTGTTCCGGAGTTAGATGCGTCTGCGTTACTTCCACTTCTTCCTCGTCTTCTGTTTCCGTCTTGTTTTCAGCAACGTCTACTTTGTTTGAGATTACTACTGGAATCGCGATCTTTGCCGCAAATGCAAAGGTGATGCTTGCTGATAAGACAAAGTGGTATTCCAGGTGCACAGACGAACAATCGCCAAAACTTGGAATGATTTCTGAGGGTACATCAATTTCATCACGGAGGTAGTGGATTTTTCGTTCTCGAAAACGTCCGTGAACCTTTAGCGATGAGATCACTTGTCTGTGCTTCCTGGTTACAGTTCCATTGTTGTTTAGATATTTATAAGTCGCGATCAACTTAGCTTCAATTTTTCTCACAGGCCTAACTATGTTCTCGTTATCCAAGTCACACGAGAAAGATAGCTTTTCTCCAGGATGGAATACTTGCTTAGGAATGGCACCACGAAGGTACATTGGACCATTCTCCAAGCAAAGGAAGCAAAGGTACTTCTCTTTTGTTTTATTTTGCGATTCGCTGAGCTTGGGGTTTTTGATTAAATCCACTTCAGGAACAAAAATCTACAAATGGAAAAGCACATTTTACCAAGGTAGGCCGTTCTGTACAAAAGGTCTGTCAGTATGAGGCGCGCCAGTTTGCTAATATGCACGTGTACATAGATACTATGTACAGGCTCTTTCAAGATGCGAACTGCAGTAGAAGTAATGCTGAGTTTCTATCATGGCAGTGGTGTTTCATATACATTGAGGTACAATTATAGCACACGGCCTGTTGTATAAAACTCTTAAATACGTTTTAACGGCGATTTCGTAGCTAAAAGTAATCAAATCATGAATACACGATTCTGGTTGGTCGATGTTGTAGTTGACTCTAACTGAATTTAAGGATGTTGTTAACCAACCATCCGCTCATGGAGTACGCCTGAAAATGGAGAGAGAAAGGTTTGATGAAGGTATTTACTTTGAAAGGCAATCTCGCTTTTCGATCTCGGAATAGAAGACCGCAAGCAACGATTGTAACTTTAATTTGGTATTGTACGTAACCACGGGCTTTGATGCTTGGTGCTAATTTGGGAGGTAACTTAAAGTCAAATGGTAACTGAACTACACCAGGATTGAAAGTTAAATCTTCTCTGGACGATGCTCTTTCTATCAGAGTTAATGTCTCGCCGACACGCTCTTTTTTTCTGCCCCACTGAAAGCATAAGACCTGTTTAGCAACCCTTATCATTTCGATTTCCGCCGTTACTTTCCAGCATTCTGTGGCCTCATCGACTTTCAAAATGACATCTCCTTGCATTCTCTCACCCGGGTAGAAGAATCCTTTTCGATCATCGAAGTGCACCGTCACTCGTACCATGATGTTGCTCTGAAGAGGAACGATGAAGTACTGGTATGACCAAAGTCAATCAGCCAGCTATATTGACTGTACGTCTAACTCATTAAATTTGAAATTTTTGATAAATTTTAAATTAAAAGCACTTTGCAGGGCGTCTCAAAAGAAGTGACCCAATAGCAATTGTCCTATTGTTATAATTTGAACGCCTGAGAACCCAAAGGGGCATAAACGACTCGGGCAATAAAATATTTAGACGATGAGGCAGTTGTGCTGATTATATTTTGTATGAAGTGCATTCGACCCATGCAAAGTTTGACGTTTGAAACAGGTTTTAAAATGCTTAGATCTAAATGCAATTTCATTCGATTCCCAGTTGTGAAATCACGCGCGTTTCAGAGCAGTTTAGCCAGGTCCAATACATGTTGCGCTTTTGTTAAAGATAATGCTTTAAAACAGTTTGTTTCCGCAGTAATTCGGTTCATATCTTTATAGTGAAGGAGAACTTACTCGCCAAAGTGCGCGATTTTTTTTAATTTCGACGCCTTATTGATCTTCTCCGTGCAAACGTGGGCTCGGTCAGCGCCCTCATCTTTGACGTCATTATGTGTTTCGGCATATTTCGTTCAGTAAATTTGTTGTACTTACTTGTCTAGTGTTTTGTTTTGTTATAGTATAAAAAGGAGACAGTAGTGCCTTTTAGAGGTTCAACGTATTCTCGTATTTTTTTGCGAAATATGCAGTTTACTGGCTGCGAAACATGCGTAATATGTTATGCTCAACGACAAAAGCTTCAAAGATTCCGACGTAAGTGGCACTACTGTACTGTCCCTCCTCGTACTATAGCAAAGTCTTTCCAGCTTTAGAGCAATTTTAAACCTTTTGAGGACGATACAGACTCAAAATAAATTCAGTTTGCAGCAAACTGCCATTGTTTTTCTCAACCGTATCTGTCAGGTTATTTATAAAGATTTCAACTACTTATAGCAGTTAAATTCTCCAGCCTCCGTTCCTTAGTTGAAATTGAAATTTCATCGTCGCGTTTGCCGCAGCGTCGATCGCTCCCTATAGCCGGTTTTCCATGTGGATTGTTTAATTTATGTTGACGACCTAGTAGTTCTATCACAGTCTGAGTCTGGTCTACGGGAGAGTCTTGCTAAGTTGAAATATTATGTTTAAAAAATGGCAGTGGAGAGTCAATCGAGAAGATCCGTTGGAAGTAAACCTCAAAGGCGACCTTATATTTCGTCGAATCGGTACTTCGACGGAGTCTTATTAGAATGCGTTGATGACCACCCATATTTAGGACAAAGAGTTTTAAACCTGCACGAAAGAAAGTGTCTGTATTACAAGGCGCTGCAGGCTTATCACAGTATTTTCAAAAATCTCTCCATTCAATGTGGACAGGAAGACAGTAGAAACTACTGCTAAAACTATTCTCAACTGTTGTCACCTGACTCCACGAGTGTGTATATTTTAGGTATATTTTAGGTTTTTGTAACCTCAAAGAAAAATTCCCCGTTACTGTTTTGCTTGTGCTTGCACTCCAAGAAAAAACCAGGTTTAACGTATCTTTGCGTCTTTTATACCTTTGATCTCTCCTTACGCTAATGCATGACCAGAGTTAGAGAATAACTACCTTCACTCAGCCAATCAGATTTCAGTATTATTAATTACTCGCTTTATACTCCATAGGCCTGGTTCTCATATACCGCCGATGGCGGCGGCCCTCTTTGTGTTTGATCCATTGAACTAAAACACTGGAACGCTACCTGAGGCGGCAAATTTGAAGCCAAAAATCTGGGGGAATCACCAGGCCCCTGTGCAAAAAACACGCGCGGCCTTCTAAAGAATACAAACAAGCACTGGGCCGAAAACCGCCAATAACGGGCTGAAACACATCTTAAATTTTATTTTAATGGAACCAACGGAAAGGTCACATAACTATCTTTCATATGACACTTTATGGCCAAGTCTGTATGGATAAAAGCGCTTTTTTACGTGAAAACGTACAGCCAGGAGTGAACATCGTCACGGTGGCCAAAGTTACTTTGGATTCTTTTCCGGCCTGTTTTCTGTTTGTTTTTGAAGAAGTATTGCCCCTATTTTTTAAATTAGTAAAGCTTCTACACCTTCGACACCTTCACTCTCGAATCAGTTAGACGATCGTCTAACTAATTCTCGGGAGTCTATATCCACTGATCCCACATGACCATTGTCTATCCTATACAACACTTGGCTTGAAGGTACTTCAGCTTGGCCATTGTATAGAGTTGACACGTCATACCACACTTTTAAGGATATCTCTAAATCCTTGTTCTGCATGTCCTAATTCTATGTAGCCAATGATCAGTGATCCTCTTGAGACTTTTGTTATTGATCATTGAAGGCGAAAATGATTTGTTATAAAAAGTTTTAATTCACCATCAGTGACAGCGAACAAAACAGATTGTCAATCATCGACGATATATGAGAACCAGGCTTAAGCATTACTTCATAACTCTTTTCGGCTGCTTTCGAAGTAACAGCATGGCACAGATTGAAATCGCTTTGAAAAAAGGAAAAGATTTATTCTACGCGGGAGAAAAGATCGCCGGAGATGTCAAGGTTAAGTTTGACAGAAATTTCAAACTGCAGAGTCTAGACGTGGAATTTGAGGGAAAGGCCTACGTAGGCTGGAGAATCGGCTTCGCCTTTTTCAAACGAATGTACCAAAATTATAATCTGATTTTCCGTGATATACAGACTATTTTAAAGCCTTCACCACCCAACCAGTACCTAGAAATTAGTTCAAATGAAGCGCCGTTGACCCTTCCATTTTCATTGACTGCATTGCCGTGTTATTTACCTCCAAGCGTCAAAGCGACGTACGGCTTCGTGCGTTATACAGTGAAGGTCGTAATTCATGATGACTCTGGCACAGCTTCTGTATCAACGACTGAGGAAATATCTTTCAAGGTATTTTAAAAATGTTCATACTTCGCCCGCCAAAATGTTTCACATTTCAAAAGCAAACTCACGCCTGTTGCATGTAATTCGTCAAACTTATTGTCAGCAAGCCCGAAATTTCTGATTTCCATTCAGGAAAATCCTACAGGTTTGTGATGTAGGTGGTGTACATGCTAAATCATCGGTGTCGGTTTGAATGAGTCTGACAAAGCATGATCTTTGTTTGCAATAACTTCATTCTACATGGGGATCCTGCATGCTTTTATTGTTTTCAAATTCAGGGACCGGTTTTTCGAAGAGTAACTAGCTTGAGTTCAAGTTAGAAATCATATTTATGTACTCCCTGAACAACGATTTTGAACGTTTTTTAACTGAACACAATGATTATGTATTTACGCATAGATTTATTACACCGTTTAAGCTGAGCGGGCTTCGAACAATCGACCCTAGGAGAATAGTTGCACTGCACTTTTACTCAGTGGCGTAACTGGAACTTCTTCGCGGAGAGGGGCAAGGTGTAAAATTTTCCGAGAGATGGGCGTGATCACAAGGGCGTGAAAATGTTTTTGTATATTAATCCAAATAAAGTGATGACAAATGCGTTATTATTATTGGTATATATTTCATGTTGTTCCCTTTATCATTTACTTACAATACACCATTAAACCAGATACAATTTAACAGCTAATTTTTCCAAAATTATGTACATAGGAACTTTTGCTTCATTGAGACATTGAATATTAACAAAACTCACCCCGATCTGTTGAAAATTTCGGACGAATTGGCAACACGACACATAAACAGTTCTACTTAAGAATGATTAAAAACTTTATAGGTTAAAATAGTATAGGTTTATAGGTTTAAAAGTTTCCTCCTGGTCTTTGCGTTTTAAACATGAGTAAGATAAACTTGACCAAAATAATTGCAAAGTTAGCTGTAAAAGCGGCTGAATGAATAAGAACTGTCATGCGTGTCATGGACAAGATCGTTCAGAATATTTCAAGCACAAATCGCCACACTGCGCAGCAAACGGAATGCTGATCTGAGTTGTGCAAACTTGATCCGTAAGGACCATAATACTAACTTCTTGTTCAATATTTATTTTAAATATGATACTTTGAAAGGTTTCTCTCCTTACATTTAACTTTCCGTCAGAAAACCATGATTTTCCGAGGGATGCATATCCAGACATCGTGTGAGGGAACGACTGCCCCCCCCCGCCCCTCCC
>JAODVM010189930.1:0-31356 GCA_025400095.1 Phenganax marumi
TGAGTTGTACTTGTATATCCTGTATGTAGCATTGAACTATGAACCCATTATCAGTGTCACAAATAAACATTTTCATCATTTTCATCTTTCGTTTAAATCGAGATTTTCCTTTCCATGACAATTGTGCATACGTTGTCTTATTAATCACCAAGAATGTATTAGTATCAATCTCCATGTTTATATCAACACCATTCACATTTAAATTTTTGCGATACTGTGGTGATTTCTTTTCTTGCTTGTATATGAATAAATTATATGCTTGCTCTTCATCGTTTATATCTTGCTCGACACTGTTCATTTGTCAACTCCGTCCATTGTTCATTTTCCTTGGGTGTATGTGCTCCCTTCCACCAGTATTACGTTTAAATCGAGCGCTTTTTGTCTTCGTCCTTGATACCATTGCTTCAAAAGAAATGACGCATTTGCTTCTCGTGTTGCGACCATTCTTCAATACTGTAGTATTCTTGTATTTTACCGTATGTAGCCATTTTTCATATATTTTTACCTCATCGCTAATATAGTATACTGATCCTAACAAGATACTGACATTAATCACAAACATTTACTATTTATACTATCTTACATGATAGTCATAATAACTAATTAGCATAAATAATCTGCATACAAAGGACTATATCACAAAATGCTATAGCAATGTTTTGAAAACACTCATGCCATCATTATTTCCTTGTGTATGGTTTCCTGTTGTGTCTTTCGACCCACTTGTAAACGAAGAGTGACAAAACTTGCTTTCTTGTTGTAGTTCAAATACTAAATAGCTTTGGTTGTTGATACTAATATTAAGTTGATATGTGTTACAGTTCAAGGTCTGTTGAGGCTGAACAGGAGCAGTTTACAAAACACAGTTTTTACTAGCCTATTGAGTGGCTGTTTTGCAGAATAGTTGTGATATCAATGTATGGGAAATAATTGTAGCTTCTATTTCTAATTTTTCCAGGGATATCACAGTTGGATTGCAAAAACAAGCAGAGAAACAGGTTTGTTTTCCCAACATTATTTAAGTTTTCAAAAGTTATCCATAAAGTTTTAGGGTCGCTTTAAAATCTTGTGTCTTCACTTTTTTTTGTAGCCCTAATTTTTAACGTGCAAGTCTTCTTCACAAGTTTCTGCAGAGTGTTGTTCGTCCCAAAACTTTTTCAGACTTTTGTATCTGCACAAGACCTCATCAAAGTCTTGTTTCTTTGTGACGTCTCTTCAAACTTCACACAATTTCTTCTAAGTGTTGTTTCTTTGTGAGGTCTTTTTGGAGCTATGCCACATTGATTTTTGTGCTATGGAGGTGCTGATTTTGATACAAGTTCTTTGGTTTTTTGTAGGCAAAAGCTCAACAGCTGAGAGAACAACTTCTTGATGATAAACTTCAGCATCTTCAGACACTTTCTGAAAAGGTTTGTGCGAAAATGTCTGACAATTTCCAGCAGAGCAACTTGCCTAGAAGAATGCTTTGTGTATCTTTTTGTGCGCCTTTCTTGTTTAGTGGAGGTACACATATTTAGACTACTTTCGCATGAGACCAGATAAGCTTGGGAGTAAGCAAAAGTTGTCTCGGTACCACCTGTTCACACGAAACAGAGTTTATTCTGACAGGAAATGTGTTCACGTGGACCGTGATAAATTGTAGTGCTAGTGTAACAGCGAATTTGGACTCCCTGCAGATATGGATCACCTAGCCCATATCAGCTGCGCATTTGGATCCCTGACATATCCGCTAGCAGATTTGAAAGGAAATTTGCGCGGAAATTTTGTAAACGATCATTATATCCTTGACAAACTTTCTGCATAAAATTCTATGAGTATCTGTAAGGAGCCTATGATAAAAGTAGATTGTTATATAATGAGGTTCAGAATAATCTAATTTGGCTAAGAATATATGAATATAAAAATAAGTGTCTGAAGTTTAAATTTTAAATGATAGCACCACTTACGGAAAGTGTACACAGCATTCACTAACAAACAATAGAACGCGATAACTACAAATCTACACATGTTCTTTGTAAGCTTCAAACATTTTATGCTGTAACTCTAACCCTAATCAACCCTCTTCTTAATCTTAAACCTCAGAGGTAAACATGATCTAAAACGCTTCGATACGACATCTATATGCTTCAAGAGTATTTACGAGGGGGTTCAAATCTGCGAATGAGGCTTAAATCTGCTAGTGAATAATGACCCTTATAGGTTTATATCTGCTAGCGGATGTGGATTGGGGAGTCCATTTTTGGGAGTCCAAAACTGCCTGGACACTGTAAGTAGATACATATGCATACATAAATGCAAAGTGCTAACTGAGGGATTGGAGCACGCCTGTAAATCCTACTGCTGTTGGCAAGCCACCGTGAGGCATGTGATTTTTTCTTGTATATATATGTTGCAAATGTTTACAATTTGCAAGGAAATATTGCATTTGTTAACAGACAGAAGTCAACTGGCGAGTCTTTCATGTTAGCGAAAATGTAACTGACTTTTTTTAGAATGTGCATGTTTTGCTTGCCAAACATAATTGTTTTGAAACTCAAACAAACATTAAAAATGTTGCATTCCTCATGGTAGCTTGCAAACAACAATAAATTTTTTTTACTTGAGATTTAATGTGTCCACATATGGAAATAAATAGATCCGCAAAAATATCCAAAATCACTAAACAACAGTTTTCTCCAGTAATTTGTAGGATTTTCGATGTATACGTACCTGTTTCCCTGAGGAAATATACATTAAAAACTGACATCTTGGACACGACGTGAAAAGGAAATTTTGGCACCCTGAAAAGTGCCGAGACGACGTAGACAGTAAAGAAAACACCATATTTTTGCACCATGTTATGCCAACCAAGCCGCCTTATTTTGACGTCCTTGATCTAAGTCTGTCTATTGTAGCTGCAGTGCACTCCTTTCGCATGGGAGCAATGCACACTATGCTTGGCGGTCATTTAGGGTATGAATTCATGCCCACTATATTTGCACCTATGTATGGAAACTGGAGAAAAGATAGTGAGTTGTAAAATCGGATTTTTTTATACTGTGGTGGGAGATCTAGACTTGGGCATGTTTGTAGCAATTGCAAGTGCAGGAATGTGCCCCTCCCCCCCCCATGGATAGCACACATCGGTTACGGCCTGGTGTCTAGAATTTGAATCAGGATAATTATTTTAACAATTAAAATTTTTGTTTTTTTCATATGGGTTTTGTGGAAACCTTTTTTGAAACTTTGCAGTATTGCAAAGAGTGGTGAAAATTTACATCAGTCAGTCATACACTCCATGGGGACATATGCCCGTTTTTGCTGCAGTTGTTATTGAACACACACTTTGCAAGGAAATATATATTTTGCTGCAAAAATGGTGGAAGTCATTGTTCTAAGAAAAGTATAATACGCATTTGAAATAGTATTTATGCAGCTGTACACTTTCTCAATTGCTGTTACAAAACTGAAATATGTTATGAGGTTTTACTGTATCAAATGAATTACAACTCAGTAAAACGAAAATTTTCGACAATCAGCAGCAAGTTGTCCTTGTTTTCTCTATCATTGAGCTTTTAACACATTATTGTCATATTTCAGTCCCAGATGAAAGCTGCAAATTCTTGGTGGTCTTGCCATCCTGAATTTTGGGCATAAAGTGGAATTTTGCAAATAACGCTTGTTAGTATTAAATTGCAGAGAATTGCTGCATGATGTAGACGTGCAGCAATTGTCGCAAATCACATATTGGCTGGAAATTTACGTCCGAGTCGATGAAGCAAAATTTTCGACTGAAGTTGAGTAAGCTCAAGTTAGTCATCTATGAATTCTTGTGGATGTATTGCAGTCTATAGAGTGAATATAAACTATTAATAGCCATTGAATAGTTTGCATTCACAAGTCCATGGTGTAGTGCTGCTATATAATACTTAGTCTTGTCTTCATGTAATTTTTAATAAATGTGTAGGAGTGTTTTCTCACATGTAGAATACGACTGACAGTGCAGTATTTAGATGTGAAAAAATTCAGGCTGTGAGTTTGTTGAACGGTTGAAGAAATGTCTCAGATCGCAGCATTAGCGAACAATTTTCCTAAATGGTTCTATATTTGCTGAAAAATTACAAGTGGAAATTTGAACGGTGTTTTATCACATATAAAGGCACTGATTAAACG
Source organism: Phenganax marumi (assembly GCA_025400095.1). NCBI lineage: Eukaryota > Metazoa > Cnidaria > Anthozoa > Malacalcyonacea > Clavulariidae > Phenganax > Phenganax marumi. Next base: position 4,153 of record JAODVM010189930.1, read on the forward strand.
GCATTTGAAATTTTTTGTGAATTATTCATGAGCTTCTGAAGTTGTTGTAATGGAGTATAAAATTGTGGAGTCTTGCAGTTCAAGAAAAACATTCTTGACATTTCGTGCTGCACTGGTACATTTATTACAGTACTAAACATGTAGCTTCATTATAGGAACAGACAAGACATAACGACATGCCACTAGATTGATGAGAAAATAATATCTATAGCACTATTGTCAAAGTAAAAACTATACAGATATGTGTGATGTTGTCAGTTAGTAAGATAATCATTTCTATTTGACTAAGCATCTTTTAACTGGTGAAGTCTGCCATAAAAGCTGTGGATATTGCATGGAGCTTTAATATAACTTATACACTGCTCGATGTATATAACTATGGTCTTGCACTTTCAAATACTATTCCAATGTATACAACTTACAGAACCAGATCTCAATGAGGCCATCGCAATCTGTAAGAGAGTGCGGTATAGTGTGCACAATGCAGTAGAGTGTGCGAAGGGGTTGGGTGGGCAAAGTGTAGTGTGGTCAAGTATATTATAGCACTACAACAGTGTATAAGTGTACTATGTATACTGCAGATATACGGTCACATGCAGCTCTCTTGTGTGAGTGATACTCAACAGCCAGAATTCAACAGAGTGTAGCAGATAGAATGTTGTAAAGATCTCAGATGGAGAACAAAAGAATGACAGGCTTTACTGCCTTCGGTAGTTGAACGACAAATGTTGGAAAGTGCTAACTTCATACTAGATAAACCTTTTGAACAGAGTATCACAAATCTGCACAGCATTTTTGAAAGTGGCAGACACTTAATTTTCTTATTGTAGATTTCTATTTGAAAAGTACACAAAGCATTCATGGTCCTTAGCAGGTGTGTCATATTGTTCCTCAAGATTACCTTTACCTTCCCTCTTGCTTATTACCAGTCTCTATGTGTTGGTTGTCATTGCTCTGTTTTTATTACTGGAGGTGGCCTTAAACTTGTAATCTGTAATGTACCTGTGCATGCAGTGTACTTGTGTTGCTTGATTTCTGGTTCATGTTCTTAGTGAGGACTAATATACTTTCATTTTTTAAGATAACTGTTTTGAAAGTTGTTACCTTCATATTTAGTTCAAAGTTTCTTTGAAATGTTGTAGTTTTGTGATGGTTGGTGAATATTGAACTTAGTCAATTGTAGTGTAAACTTTCTTGCATGTATGTATTTTTCAAGCATATATGGATTGAAATGTTAAAAAATTTCATAAGCATGTGCCCCTATTCTTGCTAAAGTATACAGCATATTTATGCATGTTTTTTGAAGACAAATTTGCAGGAAACTGAGGTTTCATCTTAGCCCTGTTTTCTGCTATGCAAAGTAGTTTGAGCAAAGAATCTATATGAATGTAGCAATGTGATTGGCTCGCTCTCAACCTTTTTCCTAATTATTTTGCTAGCTAATTATGTAGATAGATTAATTGTTTTTTGTTCTGTAAACTGTGTTAGAATGCTTAGAATGTGTACTTTAAAAAGGGTAGCGTATTGTATAAGAGATGCTGGTGGAAAATCATCAGGGCTGTAGCTGTTCACCCGATACCCATAAAGTTTTGTTCAGTTTCGATTCAGTAGCATTCTTCAGTTGTTTTTGTAGTTGAAGTTTTCTTTCATTAGGGATGACTATTTTGATAAAATAAACCTATCATATTACACTGTTGTTACAGTTCACATGTTTACAAGCAGCAGAGCACCAAGACTGTAACAGTGTCTGACTATGCGTTCCGTTTTCAAGCTTGTAATTTGTGTAGGATTTAACTGGATGCTTCCATTGTTTTTCATGCCAATATTGTGTGAATGCAACCTCTAAATGTGAAGAGTCTTGCAGTATTTTCATTTTCTACTGGCATCACGTAAAAGGGTCTTATGACCATAGTACGCAAATCAAAACTGGATAAGTCATTGTTAGTGTCGGATTTTCTAAGAGCACACATGGTTTTTATCAGGATAACCTCAAAGATAATTAAAGCAAATCAAACAAATTCTCAATGCTTCAAGCTAAGGCATTAGTCATGACAGTTAAACTATTACCATATCTAGCAATTTACCTTTTGTAACAAAGAACCTAACCAGCTGCAAAGGACTGAAGTCTTCAAAAGTAAGCTGGATATTGCATGGAGGTTTTATTATCATAACCTGTGTACTGGACAGTGTGTATACTGCACAACAGCCACATTTGAAAGCCTATACATTCAAATACTATACACAAGTTACCTGAAACTTAATAACTACTATAGATCAGAATGGAGTATGTGGAGTGCAGTGTGTTGTGGGGCATAGTGTGCTGTATTGGTGTTGAGCGTATAAGTCATTTATGCAGATGTATGCTTGCATTCATTTGTTTTACATGCTAGACACTCAGTAAAAAGAGTGTAGCGGGTACAATGTTGTAAAGATCTCAGAAACTTTCCCCACTCCTTGTGGTCTCATGTTCAGATTTTGTGTAACTTGATGTGTATAAATAACATGTTTTAAGTAGAATAAATGGTTTCTCCATCCCCAGGTCTTTTTTGTATTTCAGTTAATTATTGGCTTTATCACTGTTAGCTTTGAATATTTGTTATCAATGAGGAACAGCTTGTATTGTGATTTTGATGAGAACGCCCTCTCTACAATTTTTTCCCGCGTGCATTGCAATGTCTTCGATCTGCCTAGCATGCATGTCCAACTAATTATGAGTATCTCGAAAACCAAATGTGGTGTAAACATAGGTTGTTTTGTACTTTTACCATTTTTTCCAGTTGAACCAACCTTTAAATGATGAAAATGTTTATTGCTGCAGTTTTGACAATGGAATCTTTAGGTAGAAAAAGCACGAGATCTAAAAATGATGTTGATCGGGGAACAAGAACTTCATTTGAAGGAAAAACAGCGTCGTGCTGAGGAGAAAAGAAATATCAAATTGAAAGAAAAAGTTCGCAAAGCTCAGGAGGAAGAGGCTAAGGTATTTTCGCAGTAATCAAATAATTAGATGAGACTATTATGCTTCAGTGCCTTTCCTTACTCAGTTGAAGGCCATTAGTAATTCCTTAGTCAAGAGTGGAACTGTTTAATTTGGTCTGTCCAACACGTAACTGAAATTGTGCTGACACCTGACAGTTTTACTTGTCTGTTTGCGATTCATACTCCTTGGTAGGTTTTGACAAAACTGAGCGTTCAAAGTTTGTTCGACCTGGTCTTATGGGCAATAAAATGTGCCAGAAGTACAACATAGTCACCTTGCTGTACAAAGAACACATTTACTGCTTTCCACGAAGAGCGAAAGTATGGTAGTAATTGCGATTTAATTGTTGCATGTGATAAAAGTAGTTGGTGACAATCCCAGAAGATCTGTGTTTCTATAAAAAACAAACAAGTCGCCTGCTGTGGTTTTTATCCCACCTGCAAGTGAAGAAGTTAATTGTTCAATTAAGAGGTTTTAGAGCTATTGGGAGTTAAATGTGTTTCAATTCAGGTATTGTTAGAAGCAGGAAAAGGCCTGGCATTGGCAGGTTATCCCCTATAATTCCTATGACATCTATCCAAAGGTGGTATGCTAAATGAATACCAAGTTAATATGAAGACAATTCCACCGATAACATTTCTACAGTTTTATGTACATTTAATTCCTAGATAAAATTGAACACAATTATGCTAACTGTATCACCTATATATACAGTGTACATACTGCCTGCTGGTTTACAGTGATTACAAATTACTTTTTAATAAAGAGCCATTTTCAATTACGTCCGTGGTTGAATTTGACACTGAAAACTCTTTCACAGCAGGACTCTCCTTGCTTTATATTGTCTTCAAGTTTAGGGAAGCAATTGAACTGCAGATTACACATTTGTTGTTTTTTGAACTCACATGGGGAAAAAAAGACGGCTATAGCCAAAAAAGTTTAGTCATGTTTTGCTTCAACTTAATGTTTTATTCAATCTTGTGGCTTCTTTTACAGTTCAGCCTTGTGTCAGCTGTTTACGAGCATAGGGTGCTAAAATATTGTACCAAAGTCATGCTCATATTTAAATATTTTTCAATATGTAGAGGTCAGCACTCAGCAGTTTACCAAATCGCTTTTTGGAAGAAAAGTACACTGTGTTTCATTGTTTGGACACGAGGATATGGCAATTGAATGTTGTCTGGCACCTTGAGATGGAAAATAGTCGTATAGTGGCATTACTATTTATACTGAAATTGTGCATGCCAAAATATTAGTACTCAACTTCAGTTTTGGCAAAGAATCTATACATAAATTAACTGGATATAGCTTGATAGTGGATGAAACTATATCTAGGCCTGCTAGAAATACAGCTAACATTGCATTTTGTTGAGTGATCTTATTCCTTAATCACTGAGAAACTCTCCGGATGAAAGCCAGTCGAACTTATTTGTAGATGTAGACAACTTTTAGCTGAAAATAAAGTGTAACATTGCAACCCCCACCTTCTTTTCTGCCACATATTGTAAATATGAGAAAATTTCTGCAACTCAGTGACAAAACCGTAATACAGAGACATATTTTAAAAAAGTAGTCCAAATGTAATGTATATCCTGCAAATTACAGATACAGCGAAACCTGAGTTTTGTGACCCCTGTGTTTTGTGACCACCTCTCATTAACGACCACTTTTGCTGGCACGGATAGATCTAGTTGAACAGTACCTGCAATGAGCTACCACCTGCCTAACATGAACAATGAATGATCACCAGCTTAAAAGTTTGCATATAATCTTGTATTTGATGCAGTTTACTTTCTGAACTGCATGTGTTCATTGGGATTTCATCTAATATCTATTACGAAAATGCCCACACGACCCTATTGTCACATACACCCAAACGCAATAGCGCATCTGTCCACGACTTTTAACTGAGAAGGCATTAAGATAGATCATTCTGTATAATTATAATCCTAGTTCTTGAATGAAAGTATTTTATCAAAAATGACTGATTTAGTGCATTTTGTTTGATGAAGTCCCATGTACATTCAAATTTGAATATATAACACCTATCCTGTTAAATAATTTCAAGTTTATGGCATCATTCCCTATTCTTTTTTAATGACCACCTGTCATTAACGACCACATTTGCGTGAAATTCGGGGTGATCGCAAAACACAGGTATCACTGTATAACTAAAACAACTAACAAGTTCAACTATCACAACACTCAAATTTAGATATCTAGTAACAATAAACTACTATTAATAGTGCTCAAGGTCTGCATCATTCAATGTTTCACAGTAAAGAGAAAATATTTAAAAAAATGGGAAAAAAACCCGGAATATTTGCCACTTTCTCTAAGGAGCTGGGCTTCAACCAATGGCTTTTGTCGTCATTAAAGTATCTACGTTTAAATTCTTTGCAAAAGTGGAAGCTGTGCCATTATATTTTGTTTTTCATAGTCTCAGTATAAATGGTACTGTCAGTTTTATACAAGTATCCTCTAAAATTGCTAGAGGTCAGTTAATTACCATATTTTCACATGCAACAATGAGATACAGTGTACGTTTGCCCCAAAAAATGATTTGGTTGACTGCTCAATGGTGTCCCATTAGAAACATTCATTTTTTCTTAGTTTTTCCATAAAAAAGTATATATATTTTCAAAATGTATTCTTCATTTTAATTTATTTCGTGTGTTTTGAAATAATTTCGTTTGAAGTGATTTGTATTGATTTGAAATAAAAATTCACATGTCCCATTGGAGACATTCATTTCACATTAATTTATTCAATAATTATTGAGTTGCGCTTTAAAATTATTAAATTTATTCAGCCATGTGCGAGTAGTGGTTTTGTCAAACATGGCGGAAAAGTTTTTAGAGTACGAATCAAAGATGGCACAAAAAAGGCAAAGAAAAGCTGAGAAGAACAAATCAACAAAAGGGAAAGAGCGAATTTTGCCATCAAAATTAACTATTCAGATGTTGTCTGCGCAAGTGAAGGGTTCTTTTCAGAAATATGCCCGCATGGGACCTCTTAAACAAGTGTTCATGTTGGAAGAAGATTTGTACAAAGAATCCTCCATCGACTTTGTTCGTAAGGCATGTGTAAGTGGTTTCAATGTGCCAGACATGACTTGCAATATATTAGAAACCGAAAGAGGTCCGTCTATTGAAACCTTGGATGAAATAAAATACTTAAATGGAACAATATATGCTAGATTCACAACTCAAACTTTGCCTGATCTCTATGATTCTGACGATGATAATGAACTGCCTGATGACTCACCCATACATGGTAAGAAATGAAGAAAAACAGTGACTGTTAAAAGTCGTCCACAGAAAGCTACAAGTGTGACCAATGAAAATAAGAGATGCATACCATCTAAGCCTGTAGCGAAGTCTCTGTCAGTGACAGCAATGTTAAGATTGGGGTGTCTTATCAAGCCAAGTATTCCATCTGACATTAATGTATGTCTTTGTAGTCTTGTTCTTGAATTATTCCATAACTCAACAAATAGATCAACTTCTCGTTGAACAATGGGAATGAAAACATATGCCAATGTTTTGCGGTCATTCTTATCTTCAGGATCGTACAATCCTCGCTCCAATAGTTGCTGTAGCTGGAACTTAAAGAATTTGCCTAATCTTCCGTGCAACTCATGCCACCAGCGCTCGATTCGGTTGCTTGTCGATGCTCCATACTCCACTGTATCCTCAGGGGCATGTCTCCATGATTCCGCCTCAGAAACACATGTAATGTTGCAAGGAGCCCAGTTTCAGTCCCCCGATCAATTCTCAATTTAGATGAAATACGCCATGAAGTATAAAGGTAATAAAAATACCAACGCCCAACCAGATTGGGATCTGAATTGGATTTCCACACTTTCATAAATATAACCTTTCTTGAAGCCGTATCGTAACAGCCATAAATGGCTAGTGGGAATGTCCAATTTTGAAATCTCATAAGCTTATCATGGCCGTCAAGGCTCCAAACTCAGTTAACTCCCATGGTAACGAATTTCCCATCTCTTTTTTTGTCTCTGTTTGCTGGTCGTCGATCTTCAAGTCCGTCGGGATCAGCATCAAACATAACTGCATTGACAAAATTCCTGGGAACCTTGATGTCATGCTGCATCCTTAACGTTTTTGTTATCGCTCGAACACCCAAAAGAGACCTTGGTCTTTCAAGTTCATGAGCTACAGCATCTTGAACTGTTTGCAAAGAAGTGCGGTAGTCTATATGGCTGATCGAAAAATGACACAGGCGACGGTCCAGGGTTTTAACACATCCCCATGTATATTGGGGAAAATCTTTGCGTACAGAAACAAGAACTTCCTTTCTGTTATAACCTTTCTTGACCAGATCTTCCAATGCATTTTTAAAATCGATGTCGTCCCTCCAAAACCCTCCACAACCACCGCAAGCTTCCTCCATTTTCTTTTTTAGCCTGAATATGCGGGCCCAAATGCAGGCTTTAAAGTGAATGCAGGTGAATGTGAAATGAGTGTCTCTAATGGGACATGCCAATTTTTATTTCAAATCAATACAAATCACTTCAATCGAAATTATTTCAAAACAAAACGAAATTAATTAAAATGAAGAATACATTTTGAAAATATATATACATTTTTTATGGGAAAACTAAGAAAAAATGAATGTCTCTAATGGGACACCATACTGCTTAACTCTGCAATGTGAAGAATATTTAAATTATCCACAATGTCCAATATGAGTACTGAAATGTAACTAAATGTAGCCAGGTGTAGTGCAATATGAAGTTCCTAAATGCACCTAGAAGTACTTAAATGTTGCCAGAAGTACCTAAATGTAAATAGATGTACACAGTGAACACTGAGCCCGTGTTTGACATAGATGATGGAAAAAAAACAACACAAACCCACATTTCAAGAGTCTTCTGTGCATGTAAGGATGCGCAGGCAGATTAATAAAGATCGTATTTCCACGTTCAAGTTGTTAATATTTAGTTTTGGGAACAGTTTAGAGTGTTGGGATAAATTTGAAACTTTTCGGAATTTCTCCTGCACAGTTCATTGTAAACTGCAGTATTTAACTTATGCAGTCACTCATGCAACAGAAGCAATGCCGAAAATGTGTCCATTTAAATATCATGCCATACTTTCCACAAAGCATTTATTTCTGGTGTATAAAACACCAAAAAGTGAGTCAAAAAACAGTGCACTATCTACACTTTTTTGCATACTTAGAGGGATTCTAAATGTGCTAGACAGCTTTTGAGTTTATTGTATTGTTTCTCGGATGAACTTATATTGGAAAGAATATTATTCTGAGGACCTAGTCAAAAGTAAATATAGTCTGTCGTAACCAGGCTAGTCTGGTTAGCCTAGCCAGCCCAGTTAAACGTGCTAGCAAGTCCATGTAGTCACCCCCTTGATTTCTTAACGCCGTAATATCAAGACAGCTATATGGTGCTGATTGCCAGAAAATTTGACTACTGCAATTATTTTTTCTAGGTGAATGAAATTGCATTTATAAACACCTTAGAGGCACAAAATAAGAAAATGGAAGTGATGTCAAGACATCAGGTATTGTATTAAAATACAGCTGCATTGGCTGGTTAAAAAGTGGAAATTCCCTCACTAAATTTTAAACTTTAAATTTATCTGTGAGTGCAAAGAATCATTGTGTAATTGTATTTTTGTGCATAGCTATTTTTAATTGTTAAGCTTGGTTGGCAAACCTTGATAGCAAAAAATACCAATCTTGTTTTTAAAATCCATGAATTTGTATCTAGTAGAGTTTCAATAACTTCTATGTCTTTTGTTTTTGCATTATATTGCCTAAAGCTGTTAGTTAAACTGTCATCTTTGATAGGTTTTCACTTGATGATACAGCTGGTGTTAATTTAGGTGATATCTCATGTAGTAAAAGCTGTATTCATCCACTTTTTACCGATTACTCCTGTCAGTGAGTTATGAGAGCAGTTTCTACTTGTGAATAAGCTGCAGGAATGAATACGATTCATGCATTGTCCATGAAAATTCTGTTTTTTTGAAAAACTGTATTAGAGTTTTCATTTCGAAAACTCTAATATTTCAAGCTTTAAGTGCCACTCAAATCTCTTTATTAAAGGATCATGAAGCTCGATTGCAAGACCTTCATGAGGAAAGACAGAGGAAGCGAGATGAACAACAAGCCAAAGAAACAGCTGCTTTTGTAAGTTTCCTGTTAATTGATTATTTGACTGACTCATGCATTTATCATTTTGGAAACATAGATTTGTGGTGCAAGTTAGGACTCTCGTCTGTGCCAGGGCCAAACAGTCTTATTCAATTAGCAACACATTCGAAATATGTCCTTGTTTAAGTCCATTTTCTACTATGACTGTTTTGCCTGTGTGGGCAGAGTGCACATATTTGAACATGCTCTGTTGTTGATTGTCTGCTCTTGATCTCATGCAGAGAAGTTGAATCACTTTTAACTTTCCTGGCGTGCACATGAGAACAAGCACTGACTGACAACGACAGAGCATGTTAAAAAGTGTGTGCCCCATCGGTGTGGGTGAAGGGGCCATAGTCTAAAACAACCTTTAATAATGTTCACGGTCCTCATTGTGTTTAATTGTGATATCAATCATTTACATTTTTAAGTACCTATGGAATCAAAGTTTGGTTTTCTAATTTACTTTTTATCAGAAAGGGCTTTTGGAATCATGGAATAACTTATGGAATGTACAATTTTTATTGCAAAGTTTTTGCAAAACTTTGCAGTATTGTTGTACATGGCGAAAATTCAAGCTCGAGGGCCTGTTAGTCTTTCAGTCAGTGTGCACCTCCCAGGTGATGTCTGCTGCTATTTATTGTGGATATTTATAGACAATGATTGAATGAGGTTTTTGTGATATGCGGAATTATCAAGGTAGAGGTAAGTGTTGTCAGTCGAGCTTTTGGCTCTGCTGATAACCCTTATATCAAGAAAAAAAATATAAAACACCATATGAAATTTTGTAAGTTTTGTATTTCGTCTTCAGATAAAATTGAAAACCGCTTATCCATTTTCCTTTTTTTGTGTGTGAATAGTGAATAGTGTTTTATTAACAATTAAAGACATTGCAAGGATTTAAAGGATTTATGCAACTGTTGAACAATTACTGTTGAAAGTCTCAACTGACGATAGTATAAATGAATTTTTAAAATTATTTGTTCTACGTTTATAAGGTACCAGTCTTTTAGGAAACCGCATGTCATAATTAGAAATATGTTCATGCTGAACAGTTCAGACAAAATACCAGACTGCTGTAGAACATTTTTCCTAAAATGAGGAGCATAAGAGGTTTCATCTTGAAGCCAAAGTTGGTAAATTATACTTCCCAAAGTGTCAATATATGGTAGCGATGAATGAATAATTTGTGTTGTTCTAACCTGAATCTTTTCCTGTTCTAAGGATATGTGATCAGGAATATTACAGTACCACACATGCATGCCATACTTCACTATTTGTCTTATACATGTTAGATAAACGGAAACAAGGGTCATACTATTAGGCTGAGCTTGTTTTAAGAGCCTGAACATATATAAATGTTTCAATGAATTTTTAACAGCTTGGCCGATTTGTTCATTCCATTTCAGATAATCATTGAGAAATAAGCCAAGTTTGCGGATTTCATTTCTTCGATTGGTTCATTGTTAATCTTAAGTAGTGGTGCATCTGGATTATGTTTCCAAAACCAGAGCAAAAGCTGTTTACATTTCTTAGTATGCAGTAGCAACCTTTTTTTACACCACTGATTATGCGATATAAGGTAACTTGCAAAAACGATGATTGATGCCTATTAAGTGTGTCTGTGATACTGGTATCATCAACATACATTCCACGATCTTGATAATCCGTTAGCAGATCATTTATCATTATATTACTTTTAGCGGGTATTGCGGTGTATTTTGTAGCCTAAAATGATAAAGATAGCTTTGTTAACTGTACGTTTTCAAAAAACCCTCTACATTTATTGTTCAAAATCGATTTATATACTTTTTCGGTCTTTATAAATTGCGAATAGCCATACATCGAAGTATTAGAAAGACTACCTATAAATCGTCATTCAATGTTCACTAAAGTGACTGAAGTGTGTACCTGTTGCATGATGTCTTTTTTATACAGTAGCTTCCTTTTAAAATTATTATTATAGTAATACAGTTGATATTCTTGGGCATAAAATGTATGCCTGCAAACATCAATTATAATGAACAATAAAGGCCGCAGGACTCCTTTGGGGAATGCCTCCATGCAGATGGCTGGCCACAAATACAAAATATTACTTGTGTCGGCATTTCATGTTACGAGCAGGCAACCACGCTAATTCATTTCAAAAAGTGGTTACTTTAAAGGTTGGGGGGAGTTGCCACTCATAATTCTGGATTTTGGTATAAAACTGTGAGTACTTTTGGAGGCACGCTTCAACAAATGGAATTTTGGCGGAGCAAGACCCTAGACATAGGTAATATTACCAAATGTTTATGATGATTGGCAAATGCATTGTCTTATCCAATCACAGCATGCAACATGTCACATGTCACAATTAGCATCGAACAGAATGTCAAGAAAAATGTAGACATGGTGTGAAAAATGTAGACATGGTGCAAAACTTGACGATATTGCCTTGATAAAATGCTTGTAGCAGGTGGATTTGTATTAACGTATATAATTTTTCAATCTGATTTATGTTTCTGCATATCCTGATGCAGAACTCCTTGTTCTTGGCTACGATAGTCAATTTCATGATCTAAATAAGTTTTGCACATCACCAGTTAATTTTAGCGTCCTTAGCATGGATCCCACTTTTAACTTAGGTGCATTTTATGTGACACCAATGTCGTATGAAAATTTGTTTCTTGTATCAAATTGAACAAAAAGTCACCCAACATTTCTTGGATCAGTTTTGGTTTGCCATAATTTAGATGAGAGTTGCTACAGAAATTGCGGACATGCGCCCACTGACTCTCAGCAGTCTGTCGCAGATAATTGATTCATATTCAAAATGGAGTCATCATGGACAGGTTCGATGCGTGCTCGTGAAATTGATTACAAACAGTTAAATTCGCTCTCTTCAGTCGTGCTTTATGACACTGCACAAAAACTAAAAAAGGAAAGAACATTTTTGGCAATTTGGCGATATAAACAAGATATTTCTGTTTTTAAATCAAAGCACTCCTGTGTTGCTTTTCATAATGTAAACTCAGACCTTGCATGAATAACTGAATTGTTGTTTGTTTTGACCCCTCTTGTCAAACTAAACACGAACTTAAATGGATAAAGTTATTGTTGTTCTTAAATTGAGATTTCATCTCAATTTTGTGTATTGTTTAATAGTTTTCTGAGTTTGTATATATATTGGGAAGCCCAAAATTCTGACATTGGTGATACAGTTTCAGACTCATCAATACTTTGATTCTTTTGAATTGTTGTTGATTCATATTTGAAACAGACAAGTAGTTGACTTTATTGGAAACTGTTTGACGTCTGAATCGATGCCCAGTCGTACTGCATGTGGCAGCAATCTGGCTGAACAGAGGACTTTTCAATGCAAGTACTTCAACTGACATTTATAGAAATACGTATTTATCCTTTTCATATTTGGTTAATTTAACATATTCTTTTGTTTGAAATGCATAGTTTATATCAGTATTTACATACTGTAGTTTTGTCCATGATACTGCTGCCTTTTCTGGCATTGTTTTATTTAGTGAGTGTATTCTTTCATAGAAGTACTTTAGCTGTACTTCACTGAGTGTTGTTAGGTCATGATTTACTGAGCTGCTTCCCACAGATACTATGCCAGTGCAAGCAACAGTATGACATTTTACATATGATTTTTCCCATTTTTTCAATAACAAGAAAATTATACAAACTTTCTGTTTTCCTTATGAATTCTTTCAATTTATCTCTATACTTGGACTTCGCCACATGTTTAGATTGGCAAGAATTTACATGGAATGCGCCGGAAAAGAAGTTCGAAGGTTATTTTAAGTAGCGTATTGTTGGTTGGTAAGCCATAACTTGGCCAACCACAAGAAAGAATCATTTGATGGTTGTTGCTATGGAGATCAACTTAAAATTTTGAAGTGTGAGCACAGTGGAAAAATAGCTGAAGAAAACCTCAAAAGTTTGACTAAAAAATTTTGAAACTTGTATGGCAACTAGTATATTTGTGTTTGCTAAATAAAGTGCAACCTACCTTTCTGTGGCAGTTGCCTGCTTGCAACACAAATGCCGTCAGAATTGTTTTCTAGGCACTTTTCTTGAAGCTGGCCAGCCATCTAATGCACATGTTCCAAACTAGAAATTGATTTCGCTAATCGTACAGGCTGTTTTCGCCCAGTAAGGAAGTTTCCTACGTATGTGATAAGCAATGGATCTATTTCCATTCTTTTCATTTTTGCAATAAGGTCCTGATGGTTTATCCTATCAAATGCTTTGCTGAAGTCTAACAACAAAATTCTCATACATTGCTTAGGTCTTTCAGAAGTGCTGTATAGTTGATGGAAAAAAGACACAAGTGCATGTGTAGTGGACTGCTTTGGAAGAGCACCAAATTGCCTTAAATCAAGCAGATGGCAGATCTGTGTCATAATCCACTAAGGCACAAAATGTTCTATAGTCTTGAGAGGATTGCAGTCAGAGATATAGGAAATAGATCATTTTCACCTCCTTTCATTACTTTTGACTTCTAAATTGGAATAACCTCTGCTTCCTTCCATTCATCAGGAACTAAACGCCCCTGAATAGATGTGTCAAGATTTTGGCAACTGGAGAAAAAAGTTCAGGAGCAAGATCTTTGGGGATCCAGCTTGGCATATGGTCAGGGCCTGGCACTTTATTCTTGATTGCAAATAAAATATTTCGTTAGGTTATGATTCACAGGACTAGCTTCATCATTTTCCAATTTGGGCAAAGGAGGCAGGGCATTTGTGGTGCAAAGGAAACCCTGATTATTATGTGTTGCCAATTTATCCCCACAGATCTCTTCTCCTGACCAGTCATACTAGGTGCGGTGTTGTTGGTTGACCAACCAGTGAGTTTATTAATAGATTTCCATGCTTGGGCTGAGTTGTCACAGTTTTTGACTTTATTTTCGAAGAAAGGACTTTGCAGTCTATTGCTCTGATTGTTTATTTTATTCCTAAGTCTTTTAAAGCTAAGTGGTCCTTTAACATTGCTCGTTGGCATTGTTCCTTAAGAATATTCAATTCTGGAGTAGTCCAAGGTTTATCAGTTGTGAGCTGCTTATAACTTTGAGGGAGAGGATCTTATTTACGGTGAAATGTAGCAACAAGTTAAATGCATTTGATTTTTCAGTATAAGTATTTGAAATCCATCTACCAAGCCTGGTCATTGAACTTGGTTTCACAGGTCTTCTGAACACCTTTTTGGCTTTAAATTTCCTAATAGGATTGGATGGGCATGCATTTATGGAATTGTGATCACTTAAACCAATGCAAGGCAAGATTTTGGGTGTATCGTAGTATTGCAAGAGATTCGCAAAAATTAAATCAAGAATTGCACTCCCGTGGGTTGCGCCTTTAACTGTTTGTCACAAGTTGAAATGGTTGCAAAGGAATTGGTAATCCAGACAATTGAAATCACGGACTAAGGAAATTGAAGTAACCCCATGTCCAAAGGCGCGCTTATATACTCCATACAGAGGGCGTCATCTTTTTGTATTGAATGGTGTATTACCCTGTAGATGATGCAGGAAAAACCTTGTAAGAGTCTATTTGGGCAATGATGTAAGCAATGTGTTTTGAATGAAGGATTATTTAGTTTGTCAAGGATAGTGAAGTGGATTTGATATACGCACAAGCACCGCCACCCCATTTCTAAGGGTCCCGTGATCTGACCATACCAAGAAGTAATTTTTATATCAACTGCTGAGTTTAAAATAGCTTCAGTGAACTAAGTTTCCATATTTCATGCAACACCTGTGTCATTTTGAGTGATGGCATTTTCTAATCTTCTGTTTTACCAACTAACTAGGCATCTGGTGTTTGATAGAGAGAAGAGTAGGGAGACTTTTGAATTAGTATGCGTGCTTGTTAATTGAATAACCTTGTTTGTTTCAATAGGCATCCGTTTCAAATCGGTTCTTTGAGGGTAAGTTCAAGTCCGACAGGAATCGCTGCTCAAAGAAATACACTGAATGGGAGTAGCAAAGTGATTAATAATTGTATCAGCAAAACTGCTACGAGTGTCAACAATTCTACTATGTGTAATTTGTATAGGGTTGTTGAAATTTCATCTACGCATAGTTTTTAGTGGTCTAAACCACTTTCTTCCCATATGAATGATTGTAGTTATATTTTGCAAGGGTGTATCTGCCATTATACAAAGGTTGAGTAATTCCCATCCTGGGTTGAGTTGTTTTTCCTTTGAGTTGTATTGCAGCTTATTGATCATCATGGTTTGCAAACAAACCTAGGCCAAAAATTTTTTTCTACCATTGCATTGACGCTTGTGGGTATATGAATTTTACACAATAGGGATTTTTGAAGTTGACTTTGGAAAATTGAAATATAAGTTGGAATGATATATCTTTGCTTTAGGCAAGAAGGCATTTGACTTTTGTTTGCACTTTTGGCAATTCCTGTTGCAAAAAATTTCCTTGTTTTGCTGTGTTTATGCTGTACCCCAATAAAACAATAAGAAGACTGACAAGCTTCGCTCTCTATATTCAACAAAGTGTGTCCTCATTTCTCTTTCGGACTATTCTCTGTAGGGATTTGATGGGTTTTATTGAGTATGGGTTGTTTAGCCGGTGTGCCTGCATAGGTAGGATGGTATGATATTACTTTAGTTTTGCTATCTGTAGAACTATTTAGTTACTTAGGAGAATCAGCTGTTGCATAATTCGAATTCCCTTCCAAACTTTCCACAGAAGCATCTCCATGTAACTCATTAAGCTGTTTATTGTATTCTTCCCAAATGTTTTCGTTAAGTGATTGTAGTATGGTGATGCCGCGAATGTTCTCAAGAGGATTGTTCGATTCTTCCATGACGAAAGAACTAACAACATTAACATCAGTGCTGTGGGTGTTTAACTGATCAACAGGCCTACCTGATACACACATTTGCGTTGAATTTGTCACAGTTGGAATATTAATATCAGTCTTATTTATATCCACTAAAATTGAAGCTGTGAAACCATTTGCAAGCCTGAGTGTGATGAAGTTTGAATGGCTCCACCATTCAATTGTTGACCATCCTTAAGCTCTTCAATGCCCATATATACATCGTCAGAATAATCACTTAGGTGCTGAGAATTGGCTGACGCAGATACTTGTGAATTATTCAGATGATAATCACACATTCGCTTGCATAACTCCTTCATAATTTCGGTCACACATTCTCTGTCGAGAGATAGCAAGCACTTATTCTTTCTCCACAATATTAAATTATCACCAGTAAACTGCTTTCAGTCTCTGCCAGGTTGTTCCCAGATGCCATTTAGTTATCAATCTTTGCTGACAAACTGCTTTGGAGTTTCATGCTTAAGCTTGTCGCCATAATATTAAACCAAGCTTAAACCAAGCTTAGCTCTCTGGGGAATGAGCTGAACTTAGCTTTCTGGAATTTGAAATAGCTAGAACAACAAGGACTAATTCAAGAATATAATCAACCTTTTGGTCGTATATCAACATATGGTGACATATCATATGGTCATACATAATTCCAATTCTGATGTGAAGACCACAACACTACTCGCATGTGACTCAATCTACAATATATCTTTTAGAAACTTATTCAATATATCCTTATTCCTCTTTTTGTAATCTTATCTGTAATTCAGCGATATGGCTGCAAGATTTTAGGTAATAAACCATCTATCTATTATTTACTAGCAGATAACTGAATTATCTGCAGTATAACTCTCATAGTTGCTTTTCCATGTGTTAGTACAAACGTTATATTAGTTGTATCTATTACAGATTTGAGTATTTTGTACCTCGCATTTCATTCCACATGGGCCCTACAACTTGAGGCACTCACAAACTGTGTTAATTCCTTCACCAACAAAAATTTGAAACATGGATCTAAGACAATAGGCCCTCTGTAAGTACACTTTGTCTCCTGGAAATAAAGATAGCCTAAGCTGTGCTCCACTTTTCATTCAATGGGTTATTTTTATCTGTTAAAATTGCTGATAAACTCATGAAGTGTACAGTTTGCCTGTTGATTGAACTCCAAAACTTTCGTCACCCTGATTTATATTAGCAGAAAGAAATGCAGCCATACTTGCCTTAATTTATCTGAAATTGTTCTTGAAGACTAGGAGTTTTGTCTTCAAACAAGTTCTTGTATCTCACTCTCACGAATCCAGTTGTGGTATTTGCTGTCATAGCTTAAGTATTTCACTGCCACCTTTTCTTCCTGTTGACCTTCTTTCACTTTAGTATTTTTTTTTTACCTAAAACACATAATCTGTCTTATCAACAGGTGATAACTCCACTTCATAGAACTTACCAATTATAGGTTTGCATTGAATTCCCTCATTCTAGCTCATTGGGGATAACCTTTATAACTTTAGTTACTGTAAACAACTCCTTCATAAAGTTTTGCCCTCAACTTTTAATCAAGGATGTCCTGTACTTTGATATTCTCATGTGTATTCCAGACCTGACTTTCATTCTTCTTATTTTCATCCACTGGCTTCGTTGCTTTGGTATGATGCTCAGTGTTGTTGTAGTTGTACACTAATTCATCCAAAATATCAATCCACGTGTAAGTACCTTTACTGTAGCAGTATTTCCACATTGATGTTGTCATGATTCTCTTGCATCTTTCCACAACTGTAGCCTTGTTATCAGCTAAGGTGAAAAGTATTCAAAATTATGTTTTTCCAATAGAGATTTGGTACCAACATTGTGAAACTCTACAATCATCATATTGTGCTAATCTTGGGTATTCATCAAATCTCTCTTTGAATTGATTTTGTAGGTCTGTAATTACTTCAGTCTTGGTGGTATCTTTCCTGTAGACTTGTATAGCACAGGAATATCTACTTAGAATCTCCATAGCTGTCAGTAACCTATACTAACCTTTTTTTTACATTTATTCTTTCCCATGTCCACTAGAACTATTTACACTTGTTCACAAAGATTGTAGCACCATGTTTTTCTGAATTTGTGTTTTCTGACAATTGGTTTGTATATTGTGTATGTGCCCTTAAACTTCAGGCAATGTCCAGCCTGTTTTCTACAGACATGAAGGTCATCATCAGCCAATGCATTTAGGAAAAGTCTTTGCCAACTGACTGCCATTTTTTGGGCAGTAGTAAATGTCTCTCAAGCCTTGCTGTAACTCTGTGTTTATCCATCTATATTTACATTATGCAACATTCAAATAAGATTTTGCAAACATTAATTGACTTTCCATCTTTGTTAGTAACATCAAACTGTAACTGATCGACAACACCTGTGCATATGGGCACCTTATGCTCAATGCCAATATACTTTTGAACACTACCAAAAAGTGATTGACACCATTTTGTTATCGTTTTTGTGCAATTTGTGTAGGTTTTTACAAGTATTCACAATATTACGGCACATATTCGTTTACTCAAAATTGAGTTTAATGTTCTCTTTGTTTTATTTACATGTGTTGGGTCACCAACCCAAAGAAGGTTTAAACAGAAAACCCTGAAAGCCTTTCAACATTATTGTTCAGCAGAAACCTATTTCTCACTCAGTTTTAACGATGCATTTAGCTTCAAGTGGACCTTCTAGTGTTACTTCATGTTAAGTGTTTACTTGTTCTTTTATCTAAACTTGTTCTAATATTTTCAAACATTTAGAAGTGATCCATTGTTCTTAAGAGCGAATATTCAAAACTGGAGCTGCTAAAAAACTAAGGGAACAACAATAGCCATGGATAGATTACCAAATAGAATACCAAATTTAGCCTTTTAAAATTTCCAAATAATCCAAGGAGACAAGGATGGGTACATCAAAAAATAATCGATAGTCATACTGGCCTGCTAGAAGTCTTTGATATAAACTCAATAACTTCAAAATATGTGTTAGTGGTAACGACTGGACTATTTTATGTCGAGGCTTAATTCAATATCAGCGTCAAAGTCAAATGGATGAGTGATGAACGAAAATACAACAAGTGGTATTTATGAAAATGAATTCATGAAGTATTCATGATGTTCATGAAGTATTAATTAGTATTCATGAAGATAAAATATTTTGCCACACAAATGGTGGAATGTTATGAGTTTTCACCATATCAAACAAATTACAATTCAACTCAACAAAAATTCATGGGAATCATCAATGACTTGTACATGTATTCTGTAGCATTGAGCTACAAACCCATTGGTGTCAAAGTAATGCTGTTGTCTGCTAATTTACGGCTAAACTTATCATTGAAAGTTACAAATTGTTAATGTTTCTCACAAACGTAATTATTTTCTACACCCAGCTTCAAAACAAATGTCAGAGCAATACACTGAACCCTGAACAGCTGCCGAACGACATGCTAGCATGCTTGTGTCTGCAAAGATATGTAGGTGCACAGCTTTTATTCTTCTGATTCTCTTATTTGTACGGCAAGGTCTGTTTGGTCACTGGCTGTTCAGAGTATGAAGGGACCATTGTCTCAAGAGTATCATCGCATTTATCCCTGACATGTGTTCTAAAAGCTTGTTGGGTGTGGTTCTTCGTCGCTCTCGAGTGACACATCTTTACTTTCCCACTTGTGGACTGGAAATTTGGTACCATCTAGGGTATTGCAGCTTTGTGGTAAGTAGGTATTGTTTTTCAGTGCATCAATAGTACTTTGAAATTCTGAAGGCTGGTTTTCAAGATGATGTTGAATGGTGGCTCCCGATACGAACGGACTAGCCTCAGCTCCATATGGTACCTGTGCAGACTGCAGATGCTTCTTGATCTAGTTGATGTTGCATTAGAACTTGAACGAATCATGATCCGAATATCAGCCATTATCAGATTCTGCACTCTTACTGGTATGTCCCAGAGGTGTGATTGTGAGGTAGTACCAGTAAACATAGAGTAGTTAATGTTGTCATTGGATCCACTCGGTGTTTGGCTAACATGAATCACCATCAGAACAGTAGTCGTGATTGTGTTTTGTGGCATATAATAAACATGTTCTCCTGTTGGTTCTGTTGGTGCTTGTTTTACGACACCGTCATTCAGCTGTTGCTCTGCAATGTTGTCATCCTGTTGCTTTAGCTCTGGAGTTTTATCTAACTTCATGTTGACCAACTGTAACCATCATCTGCTTTGCTGTTCATTGGTGTCCAATGTCCGAGAATCCATGGGAATCCAATCTCATACCTTCTGTTTTCCGTTCTTGCGATATTCTTTGTAAACTCATTTCAGTTCTCATTATTTGTTTCTTCTCTACCTTGAACTCCTGGTATATCTAAACTGTAATATCTTGCACAGTCACTTGGCTCTCTTGTAAACCTACCATGAGTGTCATCATATCCATCCCCTTCATGAATTATCCACTGAAAACTTTTTTCCTCGACAATGCAGTCCTCTTGCTCATCTTTACATCCCCTTCATGAATTATCCACTGAAAACTGTTTTCCTCGACAATGCAGTCCTCTTGCTCATCTTTACAAACAGTCTCTGTTTGGATTCAACTGAAAGTCTTGTCTGCAATAATGACTTCTCTCTGGCAA
The DNA here is from genome assembly GCA_025400095.1 of Phenganax marumi. Taxonomy (NCBI): domain Eukaryota; kingdom Metazoa; phylum Cnidaria; class Anthozoa; order Malacalcyonacea; family Clavulariidae; genus Phenganax; species Phenganax marumi. The sequence continues at coordinate 24,801 of JAODVM010189930.1, forward strand.
TTCCCACTGTCTGTAATGTAGAGCATTTTGTCCTTTGTTTGATCGTATTTGAACTTTAACGGCTGCCAAATGTCGGGTCATCTCATTGTCGTCAAGTCTGGCAACTTTGACCCAGTCACCTTGATCATTTCTCGTGCTCTCCGATCGAGTGCATTTATTTCTCTTTGATATACTGGCATTGATTGCTTAGCTGCCCTATTCAGTAAGGATTCTCCTTCAGGGAATCTACTGTAGCCATTGAGCACCAGTTCAGCTTCACACCTGGTGTGTTTCCGTGCCCTGTTCATGTGCAATTATAAATAGCACAAGGGTTTTTTCCCCATGAAAAACATCTGTCCATCAACTTGCTTGACAAGTGTTTTGCACTTATCACTCCATAATTTCTGATTGCAAAAGATGCATTTTGGTTTCTTCTTGCCGTCACTGCCAGACTAGCTCTTTCCTCTTCTTTGCAGGTCATTTGGGGTTCTGGGATTTCATCACATTTGTTTTTTCTCTACTGGGCTTGTAAGTTATGAATGAGTTCTTCCATTTTCCAGTACCCTTACCACATAAAGTTTCACATGTGGTAGTGTTGTCATAACAAGCCTTTGTAATTAATCGTCCTGATCTGAAGGGACATTAAACTAACTATGTGTGGAACAATAAGTTGGGGAGAGGAGAAAATTTAAGCCAACTTTGTGCTCACTTTGCAAGTATCCTTTTTAAAAATTTTTTTGAAAAATGGCATTTTATATTCAGAAAGTTTTGAGCTTAAATCTTGAATAGGTTTTGTAAACTTGAAGAGTGACAGTTAAATTTATATTATATGTATTAAAGTTTCACGAAAATTATGGTATTATCAAAAAATGTTGAAGCAATCATAAAATTGTTCATTTGTTTTTTTCCATTTATTCTGTGTTTTTAAATCTCCAAAGTGGTATAGTTCTGCATTAAATACACTTATTTTCAGAGTTTCAAAAAAATTGAGCCATAAGCCAAAGAAAAAAATAGTGTTTTTATGATGTGAACATGTACAGCTGAGGTAAAAACGTGGTCAGTTCATGGGGGGACATGATAAAATGTAAATGTTCCGTTTGGCTTCATCCAATCGTTTGTGCTTTCCTATGGAGTTGGTGTTCCAGATTATGTACAGTTCACTGGCAGGGCATCAAAGTTGTTGTATAGTTTGGCATACAATTCTTGGATTTTTCGTAACTTGACCCCTTGAAAGTAGGCAAGTCAATCATTTCATCCAAGTGAGCGTTAATCATGAGCTTGTTCTGACCATACAACTGTTCCTGTCAATTGCAGGCTTTGTGATAACCTGCAGTGCTTGGTTTAAGATTAGATATTCAGTCTCTTACCTTGGGTATAACTGACTCAAGTAAATATCCAAATTTCTCTTCATCCAAGACGGGTCTTGCATTTACTTGGGCGAGAAGCACATTATCATATCAGACCCAATCTGCTGCAGTATCCACTGCAATACCTTTGAGTGGTGTGATCGTCAACAGTGGGAGTTTGCCAGACTAGCCTTCCCCTTTGACTATATTTCCTTATTTTTCTTTTTCATTGTTAGTTCTGCATTTAACATTTGTGCATCTCTTGTTTACTCTGTTGTAGCTCATACTGTTGACGTTCTTCACGTTTACGCTTTGTTTTCTGTCCCCTCTCTTTCATTGCTTATCGTTTTCTGTTTTTCATTATAAGCCTCCAATAACTTGCTCATTTGCTCTGCCCAAGATGTGTATTTATTCTTTGTTTCCCTGTTCCACTGTCAAACTGTTCTTGGTGTAATGCATTTGGAATGCCTCTGGAACGCGTTTAAACAACATTTTAAACTTTTTCCAAATGCCCTTATTGTGGAACGTGGTGGAGTTCTCGCTGGACTGCATCCTTGCTGGAATGCAATGTGTCTTTGGTGGAGTGTGTTCTGGTCTCACCATACTTACATCCAAAGCAACGCCACAATATGTGCTTGCCTGAACAAACGTCTCAAGATCTTGCACGTTTGATATAACTTATTATAATGATAGCAACAAAAATCCCACAAAATGAAAACTTCATTGAAAAAAGCAATGGCTAATTACCAAGTTTAAACAAAAACATGATTTTTGTGAACTATGCTAATTACAAAAATCTGTTTTAAAAATATGTTGTCAAGAAATGAGTCATTGTTAGAACAATTCTTTGAACAATTGGCACAGTAGTGGGCAATGCGCTGAATTTTGTTTCTTTTAATGACATATTGTATTAGTAATATATTTACAAGATCGAGTGTAAGTGGGGACTAACAAAAACACAGCTTATATTTTGATGCCTGAGAGCACATCTTGTTGGAATGTATTTCACGACTGTGAAATGCAATCTCGATCATGCCCATGCTGGTTAAAGCTGGTATTTTATGAGGAAACTCAACGCAGTAAACATAAGTCAAACAAAAGACAATTAATTATGTACTTTATATCAAATTGCTTCTAATGGCCTGTCATGTCGAGGTGTGAATTTTTGTCACAAAGCAAAATATATTGGTTGAAGACTCGTATTTAAGAAATAACCTGTGAAGGATGAAATGAATCATGGGCCTCACTCTAGTCAACTGCTGTATGTATTATTCTCTCTTCTATATGCTCTACTGCAGGATTATTTCCTGTAGAATTTTTATAGCTTGTCACATGTACTTTTTTTGATTTCTAGTTTAAAGCTTCTAGTGCTCAGTAAAGTGATTCAAAGAAAGTCATGAGGTTTCGCAAAAGCATGAAGTTTAGATCAGTGGTGTTGTAATAAACAATTACTTTTTCACTTCCATGGTTTGATGGTCTGATCCAAGCATGCAGTAAAGTTGCAAGAATTAAGAAAAGCATGCTATGAAGGAATTTGTTTTTGTATCTGCGAAGCAGATATAATGCTATCGCATGCGTACCATATTGTACTGTTCCGTACCGTGAGTGACTTCTAGCCATTCAGCAACGAGCTTATATAATATAAGCCAATCAGCAATTAGGTTGTAATCACATGTTGCACTTTAAACTTTTGTATAGATGTGTGCCGTACGCATTACAGAATGATAGTTTTGGCATTTTTGTGGCTTTTACGCGTTGCTGTTTGGGCCAATTTATTTATCACACATGGACAATCATGCAAGGAGACTCTTCAGCAAACGATTTCCGTTCTTTTAGCTCTCTTAACTTTGTAAAATCGTATTTATATGTTTGCATGAGCGATTGAGGCTTATTGAGATATGATGTTTGATAGGCCTTAAACTTGTTGATGCAATGTTTGATCATTTCAATTTAGGTAAGTGCAAACAAGTGCTGAGAAATTGTTTCCTTATCCAGTTAATTGAACTTGCGCGAGGACCTACTCATATTATTTCATACCGCTACTTCGTTAATACATAATGTACGATGGCTTATCCAGACTACATTAAATATGTTATCATTAAGTGAAAAGAGTAAGATATCTTCGCATGTATCAACCAGTTTTAGGAATATTTTCAACTCCAAGGGTACTATTATTAAACCATAAATAGTGCTTAAAGGGGAAGTCTACCCCCAAAACAAGTTGAGTTCATATGAAAGGCCTCACCATCGTAAGTTACGCTGCAAAGTCTTTTGTCTTAATTCGTTTTCGTACGTGAGATGTTTCAAGAAAACTACCTCCGAAAATTGCGTATAGAAGGTCGCCATTTTGCCGTAATATGGTGGCTCGCAAAAGCTCAGCGGTTTCAATTTGACGTCACTGGAGTGCTTGTCAATGTGCTTGCCCTGTGTTGTTTATAGTCTGCTAGAGTAAAAGGGTAGTAATTGAGCTTGACTTCATTTAAATCATGCCGCACTGCATGGCTCACACTGTACCAATGGCTGACGTAAAACGAAGGGCCAGAATATAAGCTATCACCGCTTGGCAACAAATCACATGAAGACTATTTGGCTTCAAAAATTCGCCGAAACAACACTCGGGATGCCAAGCATTCCTTCGTCTTGAGTGAACATTTTACTTCAGATTGCTGTATTTCTTCGCTTCCCGAGGCTTTATGCGGTCAGAAAGGTAGAAAAATTCTTAAAGACGACGCAGACCCAACAATTTTTATATTTACTAAAAATACCCCGAAAACCAAACGTAGTAGCAAGCAGAAAGAAGATGCAAGGTTATATGAACTACAAGTCTTGTAACATGAGGAAGCATATAAAATCAAATACGTACATAGTCATTCAGAATGATGGTTTGATGTACGGTAAATCGTAGTGGCTTGTTCCCGTAGGCTCTAGCCCTTTTTATCAGGATTTATGCTTCTTCTTTTTTTGATGAAAGCGCAACAAGAAAAGACCTGAGACTGAAAATAGCGTAATTAGGACTCAGTATTTTTGTGTAACTTTCAGCACATGTTTTATTTTGCTTATTCACTTCATTCAGCATCTGTAGCAACGACTTGCTGTTTGATTGAGTTGTGATCCATTGCGCAACAAAAAAATATCGAATGGAATCAGAAACGTGGGAAAAACTAAGAAAAAAACAAACCTTTTCCTATAATAAAGACTATAACAAAATACAGGGTAAGCACTCCAGTGACGTCAAATTGAAACCGCTGAGCTTTTGCGAGCCACCATATTGTGGCAAAATTGCGACCTTCTATATGCAATTTTTGGAAGTAGTCATCTTGAAATATCTCACGTACGAAAACGAATTAAGACGAAAGACTTTGCAGCGTAGCTTACTATGGTGAGGCCTTTCATATTAACCCAACATGTTTTGGTAGACTTCCCCTTTAATAGTACTTGAATACGGCCCCTAGTCCAATGTATTTTACTCCAATTTCACTGGCCAATTCTTACCCCATGCTCGACCCCATGTACTTTCATCAAATTTTTATATATTATCTTGCTGGATCACTACATGTATATTTTAAGCTGATTTCAAGTGAACATATCTTGCTTATACTTGAAACAAGTTTGTTTAACGAAGCTCAATCGCACATGCTGACATGTAATTCCTATTTTTCATAGTTATAAAGCAGAAGGAACCGGAGTTTTTCGCTCAAGAGTCTCCTTGCATGATTGTACATTTGTGATGAAAGAAATGGCAACGTCTAAAAGCCAAAACAGCGCCACTGTGAGTCTCTGTAAACAAATCTGTCCAAAAATGGGACTTCAAACCATAGCTTCAAACTGTGCATCTACTTCTGGCTTACATTTTCTACGACAGATGCGCTATCCAGTCTACATACAGACCAGTGGCTCGAGTTATAGCATTTGCCTTTTAAGCTATTACAATAGCTCGAATTTGAAATTTAAATTTAAATGTATCCATGTTGCCTTGCAAAATTGTTGAGCTTGCTCCTCTACATTAGTATTAGTATGTATATTTCTTATTGACTGCGGGAAAATTGTGCAACCAATCATCAACTGCATTCCACCAATAGGCGAGGGAATTCCGAGACACCCAAGCCTCGCTAATCTTTCCAGCTTTGAACTGACTGTCTGCTGCCCAAGCTAGCTAGATCGCCATGACTGAGCAGATACATGCACGCTTAGCGTATCTATTTTTTATAAATGAGCAGAAGTACGGCACTCTAAATTTATATGTTTGGATGCCCTCATCCAAACACAGGCTTCAACAAATCAGAGCAAGATTTATGTACTTGTTATTGTATAACTAAACCTATTCACGAATGGGAGACTAATATATGTGCCTTGGCTTGTAGTTGCTTAAAATACAACTTAGTACCCTGCAGGTTCACCATCACTTGCTATAACGGCTGGAACTACTCTTTGGCGGTGCTGAATGTATCGCTGGCATGTTTCTTTAATTAATGCTTTCCAATAGTTTTGAATTCTCTGAATTAAATCGTCTTTTTTTTGGTTTCACATACTTCCTCAAGTGATGCTTGAATCCAGCCCAAAGATTTTCAATTGGATTTAAATCTTATACAAGAAAATTAATTAACATTATAAATTAAATATTACTGCACTGTGTAGCGCTTAGTAATGCGACTAAATTAAGCCCACTTCATGCAGTTTCCTGTGATGCGCTATGAACTTCTAGAGCCCAGATTTCTGCTTAGCAATCATTGTACAGCATAGCCTAGCCTATAGTTCTAAGCACAGTTTATTTCCTTGACCCAGTGCTTAGTAAACACGCCCTACCTAAAATTTGCTGACTGTAACTAACATTGCCTAGTACATGACATATAGAAGCAGCTTGGAAATATCCTAAATTCATTCAGTCTGTGTAGTCAAGTTCAACTCTATAGTCTCACCTGGTGTTCTTAAGAGGACATCTGTATTATAGTCAGTTATTGATATGACAAGTTGTGAAATATATATTATAAAACATTTTTGTTTGGAGTATTCATTTGAACTCACCATGAGAGACAAGGCAATCCTGAAATACTTCATACTACAGGGTGTATAAAAAAAAACGCAATCTGACTTTAATGCTTTATAACCGAAATAATATAAATTTTCATGTCTTCATTTTCAGTTCATGTTGTAGTTCCATCCTTTCTAGACTCATTGTGTTGTTGATTGTGTATTTTAAGCCATTTAAAACTCCAAAATAAGTGATTTACTGC
>JAODVM010189931.1:0-13890 GCA_025400095.1 Phenganax marumi
GCAGCAGTTTTGTGGTCAGCTACCGGCCCTGCCCACTGTCAAACAAATGTCAGTCATGTGTTCTCAAGCTAAATGGCCACTCAACACACATCACACTGTCCACCTCATTTTCCGACACTGTAGCTTAGGGCAATTACTGACCTTTTTAATAGCCTTCCTCTCAGCCATGCAGTGCCTGGCATGCGACAAGCTGTTGCCAAAAAACTTCTTCGCAGATTCATTGTGGAGGTGGGAACAGGGTGGTGGCCCTGAGCCCGATTGGGTATGGTGCTGCAAGGCATGCGAGCTGCAAAAGCCGGTGGCTCAGAGGACGACATGGTGGTTTTGGAAGAAATTCCTCTACCAGTTCGAAGAACTGGAGCGCCACGGTGTCCCAGAACTCCTTGAGGAATACTTCCTGGATCATCGTGCCTCGCTCATGTTTAATGATTTGTAGGATGGTTCAAGATTCTATGTTTAAGTCTGTTTTGGTCGGACACATTTTCCATGACAAAACGCCACCATGTTGAATCTGTGTTGACTGTGTTGCTTCCCTTTTCAACCAAGGCAACGTCAACCATGATGCGTGGCACCAGCGTGCTGATGCACCTCGGCTGGGCCACAAATTCCCGGCTTTGCTGTCGGCTTTGCTGTTGCGTCTGCTGGGATGCAAGTACTTCGACACGCCTTGTGGAGGCGGAAGGTGGTTCGAAGCGTTCATGGAGCACTCGCGACGGGCCAACTTGCACGATGTGGCTGACACGATGGAGAAAAGTGTTCGGAATCTGTGGCAGACTTTGAAGTACAGCTCTTATGACCACAATGAAATAGATGCCATGATTACGACCAGCGTTCAACTTCACAGCCTCGAGAAGGAGATCTGGAGCAAAGTAGGCTGGGTGGATCATGCAGCAGCGCAGGCTATTTAATTAATTGGCAAGTTTTGCCTGGAATAAGGGTTATCCACCATGTGGGTGTTCATTCAGAACTTGCAAAAAGCAGCGGTCACCCCATGACAAAGTTCCAAAAGTTTGGCAAGGACTATGGTGAAGAACCCTCTAGGGCCTTTTTGAAGGCACGGAATGGATCTAAAACAGATTCCCACCCATAGAGCGTTCAAGATGTGGAAAAAAGGCCATCGCAGGAAGTTACGGTCAATTGTTTGTACATGTGTATATGTGTATAATACTGTATACCGGCTATGACGTTTGAAGGCACATGCTTTCCTTTTCCGTGGACCTTTGCTTCAGATTCATGTGTTCCTTTTCGCTAAGGCCGCATTGTTCAAAACTCAGTCTTCCTCAGCCGCCAGCCGCCGCTTGTCACTTTGCATGTTTCTCAAGTCTGAGTCTGAATCTGAGTCTGAGTCTGAGTGTGATTTTTCATCAGCCAGCAAGGCCGGCGACTTAGAACAATTGACTTTTACACCATTATCAAAGAAAGTGGACCGGCCTACGCCAGGTTGAAAAAATCCCTCGCTACTTGTCTTTGTGTTGTCACAGGGCTCAGATGGGCCACGATGTTCAGCAAGTGTATGAATGACCCTGACATCATCACAATAATCATCAATCAAGGGGGCCACTAAGTGGGGGATTTGGTTGAAAAGCATTTACCAGCGCTTAGACATGCACACCACCAGAAAAAACAATGCCAAGACAGGCCAAGACAATCAAAATCAATCAAACATCAGAACAATTCAGAACATATCAGAACAAACTCCACCACTCCATGTGAAGCCGATACGAACCTCGTGATCAGTATGGGTGGATGGTGCCTGGATGAGACTGTCTGACTTGCAATAAGGTACTCCCCAAATCATCACGTGATATCATGTGTCTGTCCCCCAGTTTGTGTTGAGGGACCTTTTCATCACGAAGCGCACTATGGGGCACTGATTGCTCCAGGGAAATGCATCCTCACTCCAACACCCCTCAAGTGGAAAACAAAGACCAGAAATGACCAGAACATACCAGAACCATGTTTCCTTTTGCTACTGGGTTCCTTTTGCAAGCGGTGGAGATCGGTGGAGTGTGGTGGAGTGAACTGGACTGGAGTGGAGTGAAGTGGAGTGGAGTGGCGTGGAGTGGAGTGGTGCGGAGGCCATGTGCTGCACACAGACACTGTATGATACTGTATGATACTGTATGGCTCTCACCCCCCAAGCTCACCGCGACACATGAAAAGAGGACTCCTGAGCTTGGCGCCATAGTCTATCCCTGTTCTCCACCCGAGGTGGTGGCCAGAGCCAGCCCCGGGGGTCCCCAGGTCGGCAAATCCAATCCCCAACCAAATCCGCCCATGCTACGCGTTAGGGGGGTCCTGACGGATCAGCCGGGTTATTGAAAAATCTCTGACTCAAAGGCCAGGCAAGGGCTATGACTACTCAAGAACCCTCGTGTCGGTGCCGGAGGGCATTGGCGCCATCAGTGTTCCAGCATGATTTTATGGATCCATGCAGTAGCTTTCGCATGGTCCATAGAGTGATGCTGGACACACGTGCACAAACACTAGCAATGAACAGACGTGTGGCCGTGTGCACTTTGGAGTTTGGGTTAACTTAAGGCTTTTGTTGTTTTTTCTTTGTGTGTGCAAAATTAGCGCGCAATCGGTGCTATGCGTGCGCAATCGGTGCTATGCGCTCATTTATAATTAATAAATTCGCTTATAATTATAAGCGGTTATCAAGTAGTAGTAGTAGTAGTAGTAGAAAAAGAAAAGAAGAAGAAGAAACAAAAGAAGAAGAAGAAGAAGAAGTGGCGGTGCAATCGTATTGCGGAACACATCGAGACAGAGTTCCTGGGTGATCTCGCGAATGGATGAACGCAAGGAGCGACGAAACAAGCGGTGGTGCCAGGGTACATGCTTCAAAGACTTGAGCGACTTCGACCAAGTGAAGCGACAACCATCAGACTTGCTGAAGGAGCAAGTCTTCAACGGTGCTTGAGGCGATGTCGAAGCAGAACTTGGCCAAAAAGTCTGTGCACTGAACCACAGCCACCTTCTGCAGGACTTTCTGGAAGTTCCAAATGATGTCGCTGCTGCCCTGTACAGCGCTCTCGCCAGGCAAGCTGGCAACGCACGGAACTTTATCCGCGTGGTGGTGAAGGCAGCTCTGGCTCTGGCTGCTGAGCTGGAGCTATACGCAGATGTCCAGTTGCGCTCAGCCCAGGATCGCAGGCCGTGTGGAACCAATAGACTTGGGATCTCCTCACATGGTGCCATCAGAGCAAGCAGACCATTTCGCGGCTGCAGGCCGCGAGCTGCGACCAAGAGTCGAGAACAAGGTGCATCAAGATGAAAATGCTTGCTAAGAAGCAGATGGCATCCCGCGGCATGCGCTTCAGATGCACCAGCTTCGCCAGCCTCCTGCGCGACAGAAGCGCAGCACAAGGATGGCTAAGGATGGCGTGTTCCCCTTCAAACCATCCATGCATGTGAACATGGACCATGAAACGCAGCTTCAGCTCGCGGGGAACAACGGGTGGGCATTTCTTTGTTGAAGATGCGCCGAACTCGCAAGCACGCAACCATGATGCCTGGTGACCGGAATCGAGCCATGCACTCTAAGCAACGTGTCCAAAGTAGGACAGCTGCTTTTATGTCGTGAAGGCTACAATGCCCGGCCCCAAAAACAGACAGATCTTCAATTGGTCGTGTCGACGATGACCGAACTGCCCTGGCCACTGACTGTTATTTCTACACTGTGCTGGGCTCTGGATTGCGCGAGAAGGGGCGTGTGTAAGTGCATGAGCGGAGAGCTTGGACTCAGCGCCAGTGGCGATCGATCTGCACAGTCTGCGGCAAAGGGTGGCATGACAAATGAAGTCCAAAAGCAATATCAGCCAGTGGCAAGACCACTGTCGCTGCTTTTACAAGGAAGCAACCTCCTTGGAATCTCTTCAGCGAGAGCATCCGTGCCTGCACCGCCGCTGGAGGAGCACTTGCGGTCGCTGGGCCAGGATCCGAGCTGCCGGATCTGCTCCAAGCAGCTCAACCTCGAACTGCTCAAATGGCGGGTAAATCTTGTACGTATACAGGTGTTCCCTGGCTCGCAGCTTCGAGCTGGTTCTGTACGATGCAGCAGGATGCGCGTGGACATATTCATCTCTCACCTCACAGGCAAGCAACACCTGAAGAAGGTGAGACAACTCGCTCCACGACGATGATGGCCCAAGGCGGGCATCTTTCATTTCAGGCATGTGGGTACAGAGAATTGCCTCTTGCACGAGCTGCCACTGGCACTCACCATCAATCTTCGCTCTGGTGGCTCTTCCAGTCGTCAGTGACTCTTCAATTCGTCGACTACGGGTTCGACAAGGATGAAGACTCCCTGGACTGGCTGTTGAACTGAGCGACCCGAGAAGGAGGCCTTTGCAACAGAGCTTCGAGATTCAGATGTGCCAATAGTTTGGCCATCCAATTCAAAGCCATGACGAGTGCAAAAGACATGAAGATCCCCGAGGAGAAGTTCCATTACTCTTGGGCTAGAAGTCCATGTGTCGAGAACTATCAGCAGCCTCTCAAGCACTTGTTGACGATGTATTGAACTTGCTCACAAGAGGTACAGGTCGCAAGCTTGTGCATTGATCTTCACCTGCAGTTGTGTCGAGGCCTTTGAGCTTACAGACGCTCACAACAACAACCGCGCCATGTGCAATGGCTAGAGACCGCCGGTTATTTGAAGGATGCTTGACGCTGCAGCTTCTCCTGAACAAGCAGCTTCTCCTGAACAATGGAAACCAGCCAGGAGTCCACTCAGACACGCGCTATCAACTTGACAGGCGAGATGCCCATGGTTCAGATCGTGGACGGACTATATTTATTTGGATTGTCGTGGTGAATTTGGCCCTCTTATTCGGCATTGAGCGGCGCTCTGAAAGAGGAGGCTTGCAAGACCGAAGATGACTGGTGAAGCCAAGCTCGAGGAAAAGCCTGAACCGGCTCCCGAGCCTCCGACCTCTGCGCCGCTGATATTGGGCAGCTGCCTGGGATTGGACCCATCGATGCAAGGCTACCACTACCACCTTGGGAAGCAGCCGTGCCATCCAGTGCAACGGGCCCGAGGCCCAACCGCTGGCCCAAACACATTCATTAGTCGTCCTCAACAGCAAGCGCCAGATCCGAGTGGGCACTCCTAGGCCTCAACACTGCAAGTGCATGGGTCGGGTGGCTGCCACCACATCTCTTTTCACTTGCATTAATTTGTCTAGCTTGAAGGCCATGGGCCTTCAAGACAAGGACACTGACCGAGCGCAAGGTTAATTATTTAATTAATTATCGGCATATCGGATCCTAGGCGTATCGGTAGCGGATAGTTAATAGTACTAAGCACCGGATGCGCCAGATTCGAAGGATCTCCCAGCCCTCCCCTTCCATGCATGCGCATGTTTTACCGATAAAGAAGTCGATTCGAAGATATAATATGTTAATGGTACCTTTTTTTTGAGGGATCTCTGAACCCTCCCCTGCATTCACCACCACCCATTCAGATGACCTGGTTAAGCCACGGGTCTCTAAATCCTCCATTGACCAATGCCTGAAGGTCTGGAAGAGTGGTGCTCGGATCCTTGCTGGCCATGGTCGCAAGCAGGACTGCACATGGATACCGGAATGTGATCAGGGTTCTCCACCATCGCCCCAAAAAGATCCCTTGGCCCAGGCCAAGTTGAAGAGGTTGCAAATTGTTTTCAATTAATTAGTCTAGCCCAAGGCTCATTTATGATAGATACATGGCTGGATGCCACATGCCGGCCAAAGTCCCGGGGATAAGCAGCTGATGCACCCATATCAGCTCCACCAGACCTGACTACGCATGTTAATTGTTTAGACCCCCAATAAATCTGCATGTGCAAATAAACAAAGGTTCGAACTCACCAGTGATATTAAAAGCCAGGGTACACAGACTTCTTGTTGGAAGATTTGGAAACTGTGGTCTTGACCATCTGTTTCCTTTGCACCTCCGCCCGCTGACGGATTTGAAGCCTCATTGCTTTGGTGATCTTCTGGTTGAGATATGGCATCCACGGCCTTTGCGCACGGCTGATCAGTGTGAATAAGCCATTCTAGTACCTAACCAATCAGGCTAGAACTGCAAGATTGAGACTCCAACCAATTTCCAAATCCCATTTCGGGCTTTATCGACCAGCCACCAAAGTAGCCCATAGCCCTTGGAAACCGATGGGCGATGCTATCGATCATCGATAGTGGAACCTCTAGCTGACAAGCTGTGTAAAAAGCTTAGACCCCCACCAAGAGACTCGATGCGGCAAGATTTCAGGAATCGACATGATGTGAACTAGAGGTGGTAACAGTCGTAGTTGGCTGTGGTCAGGGTTCTCAACCAGCCAGAACACAGATCTAGCGATGAGGACCATGATGATCAGGCAGCTCCGTGATGCAAGAATGTTACCAAGTACCACCCACGGATAGCTCTGATCTCCCCATGGGTTTTGGTAGGATCTGCAGTGCTGGGAAGTCGCCATCCAACCAAAGCTGTTGCATGGGGTACCCAACACTCCAAGTGCACCCTCCTGACACCTCAAAGCCAATCTCATGAATCGCAATAGGCCCATAGTCGATGAAAGGTCTTGGGTGACCATATCCTTTGTGATGTCACAGCTCTGCCTCAGACACATCCACATGTTCATGGACCCGGACTGCCTTGCAGGAGTGTTGCACACCAAGCGACGCGGAGGAGCCCAACTCTCCTGAGGGCCGGGAAGGGCAGGACAGGTGGAAATCAGGTGGGTGACACAAAAAGATGTAGTGCGTGAAGTGCTTCACAAAAAATAAGGGTCCAGCTAAAACCTCGAACAATAGATTCACAGCCACCGAAGAACTCTGCACACTGGAGATCCTCAAATAGGTTTGAGTGATGTTGCAAAATTAGAGCTTTTATGCATGTGAAGCGTTTTGCCATTAATGCAAGGTTTGCCTACCAAGTGGCCCTGAAATGGAGACCGCATTCCTTGTCCAGGTTTTGATCCACAAAGTCTAGAAGGTGAATCCTGAAATTTGCAGGCTCTAGAAGTTAAACTCTGAAAACCATTTGCACACACTTGTGATCTCGATCTATATCATTATTAATGCAACCCAATAACAATATCGGTGGTGCTCCCATACCCAGCAGTGCCGCCACTTGCAGCTTGCTCATCGACAACGAGCGAAGGTTCCGCATAGCTAGCCACAGAGAGCGCCCCCCCAAAAAAACTGAGCCAATCTGCCAGCATGTTTGTAAGTTTGCTTCCACATAGACAACATATCTGACACCTCCGATCCTGAGACCTCTCAGACTCAGTCAAGCCCTGAACACATCCGATTGAGAGGATTTTAATATCGAGCCCTGAAACACTCGAGAACGGAGGGTGGCACCTTTCTTCAGTACTGGCTTCTTGACACCGATGGCACCTGCCAATACCAGCGATCGGATCGAACAAAACATTGAGAGGCCTCACTTGGCACAGATATGAACATTAGCGTTCATGAAGACCCAACACCAATCTCTGCGAGTTTAATTCGAATTCACGCATATTGATATTCCTGTCCAGCCTTCTCCCGCACGTGCAGGAGCAGAAGGAGCACATGGTGTACCTGGAGGATTGGGATCGGCAACGGCTCAGTGAGTTGTGGGTCCCTGATGACGGTCTCCAGGTTGAGAGACTACGATACCCACGCACGACTCAAAAACAATGGAGTGCAAAGTTTCCTGAATGCACCGAAGTCGATCCGATCTCATGCACACCCCTTCCCCTGGAATTCTTTTTCACCTGGGCCCAGCTTGCTAAGCTAGGTTGCGCATGTGTGGACACACACAGCACCGGGTACCGTTTTGGTTTCTTCGAAACAGATCTTTAAGATCACAGTGCTACGGAAGCGAACCATTGAGCTAAAATGCAATGCATGGTTTTTGATTGTTTTTTTTCATGTGTAGATGGTGAATTTCAAGACCTAGATACACAGTGCACATCACTTCCAAAGCACTTCCCCAACCCCAATGAACAGCCCTATTGGCTGTTGATTTCAATCACAGTGCCTGGACGGAGACAAACAACGTCATGAGCTAGCTAATTACCAACAAGAGGTCGATTGGATTGGATAGGAAACATGCAAGTTTTGGAAGCTTGCCTCGACTCGATCATGGTCATGGATCAATCCATCCACCCAGAACCATTGCATGCTTCCAGGCCGTGCGGATCTTGTTCAGCTCGCTTTCCACAGGGCTGGAAGCCTTGTACCATGGGATGGTCACACCATTCTTCACATCGACCTGAGCGGCTGAACGACACTAAGCCAAACCGTGGCAAAGTCGACCAGTGGGGAAGGTACAAATTTGAAGACTTTCGTTAGACTAGAAACGACCAAGGCCACTACTTTGTAGAATTTCCGGCACTCCTCAGGCCAGCTGTCTTGAGGTAAGGCCACCTTGCCTACATAGAAGGAGCTGCTATACAACACAACCCCAATTGGACGGGCGAAAGGTGGAGCCCCAGGCTTGGGCTTCACCGTATAGCTCTTGCGTCCTGCCAAGGGCACCTCAAGAGCCGGGATGTTTGATGCCATGAGCAGGCCAAAGGCTTTCCGAACCTTTTCAGTCTTCAGATCCTCCGCGACTGCCACAAAAGAAGCAGCATCCAGAGAGCTGTCGACGTCATTTGCTTCAGCTTCTTCTGCAGCTGCCGATGCTGGCACAGGTGGTGCATCTCGCTTCCGAGACTTCCGCTTTGGCTCAGCTGCCACCACCAGATTCACCAGATGGTCAGCCTCAGTCTCAGCCTCTGCAGCTGGAGCAGCTTGCTTCCGAGACTTGCGCTTTGGCTCAGCTGCCGCCACCGGATTCACCGGATGCTCAGCCTCTGCAGCTGGAGCAGCTTGCTTCCGAGACTTGCGCTTTGGCTCAGCTGCCACCGCCGGATTCACCGGATGCTCAGCCTCTGCAGCTGGGGCAGCTCGCTTCCGAGACTTGCGCTTTGGCTCAGCTGCCGCCGGATTCACCGGATGCTCAGCCTCTGCATCTGGAGCAGCTGCTGCCTTCCGAGACCTGCGCTTTGGCTCAGCTGCCACCACAGGTTCCTCCGCAGCTGGAGCGGCTGATGCCTTCCGAGACCTGCGTTTCGGTTCAGCCTTCTTTCGCTTCTTTTCTTCTGCCGCCAACTGCTTTTGGATCTTTTTCTCTTGTTTTTGTCTTTCATCCTGCTAGCTGGTGTGCGATTGAATTTATTGGATCAATTGGTTCATTTTTTCTAATGTAGTACGATCCTGCACACCTGATCGAATCAAATACCGGGATCAAAGAACACCGTGCAGTAGAAGGTTTGGTGATCCAACTCCCAGCCCACATGCCTCCTTGGCTTTGGCCTTCAGATCCTTTCGAAGTCGAGCCTGCTTTTCAGCAAGGCCTGGCTCCTGCGATCTCCAGACTAACGGAAGAACAGTTTGGACTGCATGGGAGATAGAGACTTGCAAAAATATAGAAGTCCAGAGGCCATGCATGCACTCAAATGCAGTTTGAGGACCTACATGCAGCACACATGGCCTTCTCAGCAGGTAGGGTTGGCTCTGACTCAATCTTCAGACATTCCTGCCCACATGGCATATGAGCCAAACCCAGAGCTCAAACCGCAATTCACGAGCCTGGCCCGTACTCGAACTTGAGCTCAAGTTAACAGGAGCCTGGCCCATGGCAAGCGTTGCATGTCATGCATGTGTATGCTCACCCACACCTTGCTTCCAGGCCATTTGTCAAAAAACTGCTTGATTCTGATTGAGTATGGTACAAAGTCCAAAGCCTCATTCAACCCACTGCACTGCAAACGAAACAAACCGACTCAATAAGTGGCAAAGAGCTACCTAGCAAGTAAAGTACGACGTTATCAGAATGCTGCAAACGAAGCCTTCAAAGCCGCCACGTCCTCCACCGATGACGAAGCCAGGCCAGGAAGATCGATCTCCATATGCATAGGCAAAGTCTGGCCAGCAAAGATGTGCACATGAGGGGCCCACATGTTGAACAGCTAGCTATATGGCCTCAGCTAGATCAGGATGGCTAACCATTGTGAGGCCACCCTCACACATGCAACGCATCAAAAACACAAAAGCTCGACGTGCGACGTCTCCGGCAGAGGCCTGGCACTTCTTCACAGCCTGGGTCTCCACAACCTCCAAATAATTGAAGGAGGTTCAGCCAGTGCACCAAGAACAGTCGAAAACAAAAAAACTACGCAGAACAAGCCATCGATTGGCCACATGTTTGCCTGAGCTGGATCAGGATCAATGTGCTGGCTCTCCTCCACCAGGACCACATCCCTCTCCACAGCCTGAAAGGTGAGCCCGGCAAGCAAAGGAACACATTAAGGCAGCTGTGGTGCCTGGAAGGGCATTTGGCTGTCCTCAATGAGTTCCAGAGCCTGCAAGGTGAGTCCCAAATTGTGCATGCGCACGTACATGTGCATATACAGTCGTTTGGCACCTGGACCATCTCACTGGCCACTGGGGGCTTGCTCTTGATGTCCTCCACGGCCTGAAAAGTGTGTTAACAACTCCAATCACATTTGCAGATCAATTTGCATCTACAATTAGGCACCTGAGCCATCTCGATGCCCACTACAGGCTTGCTCTCGGTGTCCTCCGCGGCCTGACAGAAGACCAATCACGCTTCATGCTGCAGATCGACCTGCGTGATCCATGTGCATGCACTGCAGGGCACCTGAGCCATCTCAATGGCCACTTCAGGCTTTCTCTCGATGTCCTCCGCAGCCTGAAAGGTACATCCCCACGTATACTAGACACTACGCACAAAAAAAATCGTTCCGATCAATCAATGCAATACACATTAGGCACCTGAGCCATCTCAACGGCCACTGGTACCTTGCTCTCGATCTCCTCCGCGGCCTGAAAGGTGAGCCCCAACCATGTATACGCGCTAAAAAAAATGTTGGACAATTAGGCACCTGAGCTCTCTCAGTGACCACTTCAGGCTTGCTCTCGATGTCCTCCGTGGCCTGAACGGTGAAGTCCGATACATGCTGATCAATGTCGGCTACGTGTTGGGCACCTGAGCCCTCTCAGTGACCACTTCAGGCTTGTCCTTGGTGTCCTCGATAGCCTGACAGGTGATTCCAAAAATCGAGCGTGCATGTTGAGTAGCTAGCTAGGGTTGAACGGGTGGACAGGACCTCCACATCTTCCGCCTGCACAGTACACCCACTCACACATGTTGAGCCAAGTGCAATCACGAATGGCCTTCATGGCTATGCCCTCTCCAGGAGAAGGAAGATCCTGCCGGCAGCGCCATCGATGATGATAAGGCTCCATCATGTTTGGTCATGCGGTGGGATGATGGATCCGGTTGGTTATGACCCAGTCCTTGATGCTGATGATGATTGGCTCATCATCCATGTTCTCTATCACGAGCTCCTCACCCTGATCATTTTCGATATCCTGCACAGCAATAAATATCAATAACAGGCCATGTCAGATGATCAATCCGTCCTCCAAAGCATCATGGCCAAGATCACCCACATCCTCACAAATTCACTTTAAACTGTACATGCATGATTTTAGAGTCCACATATAGCTGAGACAATTACGGAACCCTTGCTTCGGAAGTGAACATAGAGCTTCTTGAGCACCTTCACCATAGGGTTCCTGCGCAGAGTAACGGTGGAAAGTACTTCAGATCAGACCAGAGCTCCTCGACACACTTGTCTTTGCCGTCAGGCGATGAAGGTGCTGGAGCGCTGCGCGAAGTCGAGTGGCCTCCCGGTGAGCCCAGTCCTCAAAATCGAGGGTCGACCAAAAGGGTACCCTGAGCAGATGGTGTTTTTTTATGGACCCATGTCATGGATCAATGAAGTCATGCCTCAAAGTGATGTGAGCGTACCAAATCAAACACCCAGATCTAGCGAAGACCGATCGGTTTCGTTGACGTGTCTTTAGAAGAGTTATATAATTCATGATTTGGCCAAAGATCTCTCATCCTCCTCTTGCCCCCTCGGACTTGGTGGAGCTCCACATGCAAGTTGTGTGCCGCAGTGGTGTACACAAAGGCGGCCTAGGTATATGCAACAACCCCCAATGCTCCAGCAGATCATGCACATGCACAGATTTCACCATCGAAACGATCGATATCGATTCAGGGCCAAGAAACCTCGAAGTCCTTCAGGGGCGGGATCCCGTTCGGCAGTGAACCACTCATCGCCATCATCACCTCCTTGATCAACTCATAGTTGAGCGTTAGGTCCTTCTCATGAACATTCGCCTGAAGATCGATCGAGGTGCCCTAGTGCTCCAGAGCATCTCTGAGAAGGTATCCGGAAAATCATCTTCTGAGGGGTTCGAACAGAAAGTTGTCTGAGATTTTTGAGGAGCGATGGGTTCGAACCGAACGTTGTGTGAGGTTGGGTCTGGACACTTGCCCAATTCAACCCAGACACATGGCTTTCACCCTCCTCTCGGTGCCACTCCATGATCCACTTATCCTTAGGCCACCAAAGTAGCTATATAGCTAGAGAAAATCTAGCTATAGATCTTATAGTGCAATTGATCCAGATCAATCATGTACACTGCATATGCCAAGAGTCTTCTCTACTCAAGACTTGGGGCTGGTACTCATCGAAGAAGCTCTTAAGGCCATTGTAGATTGCCAAGCCACAAGCCTTAATCGATCATTGTTCATCGATATGGTACTCGATAATTTCCAATTAATGGCATCCAATCAATCGATCATGCAAGTGATGAACAATGAACGTTAACATAATTCACCCCGGGTAACGCTGAGTCGGAACTTGAGGGGGCGATCCACAGCCATGCCACCATCCAGAGGGGTAGCGATCAACGCCATCGCGCTCGCACTCGCACGGGCGCCAGGAGTGAGCTCGTGAACAAGTCGCGGCAGCTACGGGCGGGCGAAAGCGTCAAAGGTCCAACCATCTCACCCCCTGAACCAGACTAATATCTCATGCTCCAACCATCTCACCCCCTGAACTATCCATGTAAATGTATCTATTTCGATGTCCCATGAACGTCGGTGAACACTCCAGGGCGCACCACGTAGTGCTGCATCCCTTCCAAGGCCCATGGCTCATCGATTCGAGGGTCTGGTGGATAGAACATGTACGTTTGTAAGTTCATGTGGTCTGTATGAGATGGTTGGCGTTTGGTGGCTAAGCTAGATTATAGCTATACCAGACGTTCAGGCTCGTGAAAAAAGGTCATGTGAGCCAGAAGTTGCTGAGCACGCGCCCGGGGGCCGGGCACATCCTCAGAGAACTTTCCCTCCGAACCCATGCTCAGAAGATGATTTTCCGGATACCTTCTTAGAGATGCTCTGGAGCACTAGGGTCTATCATATTCTATCAGGCTTGCTGCACCCCTGAAGATGATTTGTTTGTTGGGATCTTCCACTTTTGCTTCCTTTGCGCCACCATCACCTGCCAGTTTGTTTGAGAACTGCCAGAGTCCAGGTACAATGAATGGTCCATGTTTCACCAGGCGTTTTCTTCGCACTGTCACCTTGTCCAACTATTCGACATAATATTATAGCGCAATATATAATATACATCTGTTTTGTTTGTGTAAGCTCTATGGGCTTGCAGCTTGCGGTGCAGCAGCTTTGAAGACTGGATCTGAGTTTGGTGGTTGGCCACCAAAAATGCCTGAACCTCCAGAGACCGGTCTCCGCAGATGGTCAGGACCCTGGCTCGCCCTCGACGCGGATCGCTTCTAGCTTCACTGCCTCGGCCTCCAGGTTGACCTGGAAGCCGTGTCAGTGGCCTGGACGCACTCCGTTGATGCATGTGGTGGTTCAACAAGCTTGGTGGAATTCTTCAGAAACTAATTAGAAGAACGCCAAAGCCGTGCAGAAGTCGCCCCATGCTGTTGACACGCATAGTTTAGGCAGCCTTTGCAATGTTG
>JAODVM010190042.1:0-13887 GCA_025400095.1 Phenganax marumi
ACACTATGAGTGACTCGTGTGAATTTTCGCCACTCATCACAATACTGCAAAGTTTCGAAGAAACTTTGCACTAAAAAGCGAACGTCAACATGCCTGAGTATAGGATTGATGAACCTTTACATTGAATGTAACTGCACTTGAAAGGTGAACAAAATGTGGATGTTTGGTGCAAAAAGACCTAGTCAAAAGTAAGTCTGGGTTGAAGTGAACCCTTTGTCAAAACCAAATACCCAGGCCTGGCTAAGATTATTGAGCCGTTAGGTTAATGGAGAGTGCCTAAAAACTAAGCAAAATATGGACGCTTTGGAGGGGGAACATTCTTTGACAAGATCTTCGTCGTGGCACTATTTACCTTTCCAGGCACATTACCATTTAATCAGAAATGTAATGGATCCTAACTGTGGTCAATGCATCAACCAGTTGCCAATACTTTTCTAAGATTTTGACATGGAATAGGAAGACAAAATGAACTGCATAGTGACAACGCTAATCAAACACATCCCAAACAATCTCATGCCTTGCCGTAGCATGGTTCAGATGAATAGAAAGGCACAGGTATAGGTCTCTGATTGCAGGAGCCCTTATGTGTGCTAAGTAGTTACTACTAGTCCACCAGCAAGACCATGCATGCGTGCACGGCCACTGGAAATACGTCACACACTGGACAATCGTTTTAAACTGACTATTCAATTTACCTTGGAAACAGTGCATTTCGTTTTAACAGCCGTTACAAACTGTGGACAAATTGTAGCAAAACACCATGGAGACAAAGACAGCTACTTGTGATACCGCTGATGTATTTCTCGCTGGCACAAGAAGAAGAAATACTGACTGAGCACCAAAATATTCATACAAGTTTACGAAAGAACAAAACTCGCTAATGAAGAGGATGAAGGATTGATTGGAAAGAAAAGATAAGAAAATGACCCGATTCTAAAAATGCAGCAAACCAGGGCATATTGTAAGAAATTGTTCCCGTTCTAACCCTGATAAGAAAAAAATGAAACAGAATGGGGATTATCGGCAGAGTGACAAGCATACACCAAACGTACGCCAAATATTCCCGTTGATAATAAATCATTAACCAAAACAGAGAAAGACAGTAGCTGTGAAACACTTCTGACACATCCGAAAGTTATTTCAGTCTGGGGTAAAAGCTAATATCGAGAAGGCAAAAAGGATCAAACATTTCATCGACACTAGAAATGCAACTCAAAATAAAGTTTTCATGAAACAATTGCCTTTCAACAAATGAAGTCGTGAGGAAAGAAATTGAAGCTATGATGGACAGTATTGTAGCATAACATTCTAGTTTTCCATGGTCCAAATCTGTAGTGCTCGTAAACAGAAAAACTGCTGTGAAGCAGTTTTGCATGAATTATTGCAAATTAAAAGAACTCACAAGAAAATATGTGTATGCGCTTCTATGATGTAAAAGATTTTCGAAATACTTTCTGCCACAGTGTATTTTAGCTATCTTCATTCATTGCTGGGATACTGGCAAATCGAAGTGACCTAGGAAGATCAAGAAAAAATACCTTTTGCAAAGACAAATGGACTGATGAAATTCAAAAAAAGGCTACCCCTTGCACTTACTGAAGCACCAGCTATTTTCCAACGTGTCATGAACAATGTCCCGTCAGGCTTGACATAGACTGATTGGTTAGTCTATCTCGATGGCATCATTTTACTTGCTGGCGCATTGCAAGAGCATAATCAACAATAGGATAAAGTAACTGCAAGATTGGAGCAAACAGGGCTTAACGTGCACACAAAAATAAGTAATTTAGCTCAGAAAAAGATGAGCATATTAATAGTTGTGGTAAGCAAAGATGGAATATCCACGAATTGAGAAAAGACCAAAGTAATACACAACTAGCCATAATCAAAAAACGTCTTTGACCAATGCTTTTTTCTCAGTCGTGTTCGATACTGTCGCCAACTCAGTGGGACTTTGGTAGAATTGCAGAGCTGCTATACAAGCATGGTAGAAAAGTAAAAGTTTGCACTTGGACAAAAGGAAGCAATGATGCGATTCAAACGTTGAAAAAAAAGCTACATTCTGCACCAATCTTAGCATATCGATGAATGGACTTGCCGATTACACTAGATAATGATGCTTGTGGCACAAAACACGAGTAGTGTTATCACAGGAGCAAAGCAACAAAGCAAGACGTATTGATTTTGCAGCAAGAGCCCCAACAAAAGCAAAAAAATTATAGTAGAACAAAGAAAGAACTACTCATATCGGTTTGGGAGTATGTAACATTTTGCTATGTATCTCATTGGAAAGATATCCACAGTATGAATTGATCACCATACTTAGAAACAGATGCACAAATTTAAAGAACCAAAAGGACAAGAAGCTTGCCGGACTGAAAACTTTCAATCTTTAACTTTACAATGGAACATAGGTTTGGCCAGAAGCATAATAAAGTAGACGCCATCTATCGTAGAACAGGGGAGACGAGGAGATACAAATGCATGCCAATTTTGTGCGTCTAGTAGGGGGTGGTGTCTGCTGGACTAAAAGTGATATGAAGCCGTATAAGCACCAAGATGCCAACGTTGGAAGAGCCTTGAAATAGGTGAAAGAGGAGAAAAAAGTGTTAAAACTACATGTTCAGCAGTTGGCTACAGATATAAGGAATCCATGGGGAAATTGAGTGGTACCGAGGGCAGTGCTACGTACCGTCAGGGAAGTGCTACAAGAAAAACTTTGACATGAAGACGAACAGCAACCCATTCGATTGTGAGTCAAGTTTGCTTACAGTCAAGAGAAAAAATCACTGAAAATGGATAAGTCTTGGACAGGTCCCATTATCGCTGTAGTATACCAAACCGAAATAGAAAACATTAAAAAAGAGTACACTTCAACCAGCTAAACAAATATTACATTCCTAAACATCGCGGAATGAGGAAACCCTTGTGCAAGAAGAGTTTGGTCATCAAAGTGACAAAACCATACCGCAAGAGCGACACATTTTACCTTGACACACTGAGCACAGAGAGTGCTGAGCAAAAGAGTTGGAATGCTTTGTCTTAACAAAAAAGTTCACTTTTGAATCACAGGCCGCCAGCAGGACAGGGTTAGAAGACAAACGACATAGAAGACAAACGACAAGGCCAGCTCAGCTGGCCAAGAAAGACCTCATGCGAACAGGAAGAAGCCACACTGGTTTAAATTGAAACGTTTTAGAAATTGGATTGAACTTAAATATTAAATACCTCCTCAAATAGCTAAAACACGCTAACATCTGCTGTACAAAGAAACGGCTGGATAATGACAGAGATGACGATGAAGCGAGCAACAACGTTTTTAGTTTTCATTGTCAGGAGTTTTGACTCAGTTGTAAACTCACCTTATTGTCAATAAATATGCTATAAACATAAAAAAGTCTTTCGATTACAAGTCCAACAGAGAGTTAAGATAATTTATATTAAGTGATAATCATTTAAAGTACACAGACAGTAAACAATTTAGATCCTAAAGGAAAAAAGGCCATAAGACTCGTTGTAAAGTTGTAAAGGTATAGCATATGCAAGAAAAATATTACAGATTTTACAATCTTTTTTCGCAATCTCAAGTTGTACGAAAAGACGTTTTTCCTGTGAAGGACAATAGCAAAAAGCATGTTGGAAACAAGTTTTTACACTGCATGGAAAAGATTTCCAAAGCAAAGTTAGTGCAAAAAGTTTCAGAAAATTTTTATAGAACCTTTTTTTGGAAACTTTTTCAAGTGCGTCAAGGCCTAAAAAATCCTTACTTTATTCGGTACATATTGAGATTCTGCCACAAAACCAGCCAGTTTGTCCACCACCTACAAAAAGAAAATGATTAAAACCGGTTAAAAGCTAAAAAGGGTTCAAAGAAACATACAAATTAACTGTCTAATAGAAATTTAAATATTTCTGTAATGGTCACAGAATTATGAGAACAGAGAGTAATCACTATCTTTGCTGCTTTGGCAAATACAATTATGACGCATTAACCTAACATATGTTCGTAAACGCTTGATCTTTTTCTCATAGCCATGACAACAGAGTAACACAAAGCTTTGCGATGCGTGCGTAATGTGATTATGGACAACAAACATTAAGAGACGGTTTTCAGAAACTATGTTGCTGATAATACAAAACAGCTAATTGACATTCACAATTCCATTATTTAAAAAATTTACTGGTAATTACAGTATTTGTCAATTTATGACAGTAAGTATATTGCAAAAGTGAAAAAGACGTATGGTTCCAAGTCGTGTATGGACGTAAATTCGTGGCAAATAAATTCAAGATACTCTACATAATGCGAAAGACAATATTGTATTAAAACAAGCTCAGTGAATTACAGTAACTGCCATATGAACTCTTAGCTTGAATACATTTAAGTGAAGCCCAAAGTAAAACGCCTCAACTGAAGTACACGACTACAAACACTCGAGTGCATCTCTGAAAAACGTCTGTCTGAAAAAATCAACAATCGTTTATAGTACTTCGCATAACATACGCCAAAATGTGCTACCATAATTTCATACATCTAGTAGTTTACAAATCTGAATTCATGGAACTCATTATGATGCGTTAATTGCTGTATCCATAACTTATTTACGGTAATCCTATTTGAGGCGGCACCTACAAAAGTCGTATTCAAAAGATAATGAACATTCTAAACACGATTATACAACTCGATCATGATTTTTCACAGTTATCTTGATGGCAGTTAACCAATCTTTGAAAAGCTACAACTTTTAAATACACCCAAAATAAATTAATACCTAATAAGCCTTTTTGTCATGAGATTTTTCATTCAGAAAATTGGCTGGAGCTTTTCCCCAATTATTTTTGACAAAAGAGAAATAAATAATTATTACACTAAACAGTCATCTTTGTTCACAAAAAACATCATTTGAAACAAATTATATGAAAGTGCACTCCTGCCAGTAAGAGAAGTGATGTGTGGAATAATTTTCCCACCGAGTACAAAAAAAAATCCTATTCAATAGCACTTTCAAAAGAGTTGCGAAAATTTTTACACTTACTTATTGCAGATCAACTTTTTAAAGTCTCAATTCAAAATTTATAATATACATCTATATGTTAATTGTGTATACAACTTTTCTCCTAATAATTAATATGTTACTCTCTTCTCTGTTACAGAGAAAATATCTTTTACGTGACATGAAAAGCAAATGTTACTCTTCTGCCATAACGGCAATGATTCCTCATAAATTTTGTGATCATCACAAAGGGCCTACAGAATAATTCTACAAGACATTTCAAATCTCCTGAATAACCTTGAAAACATTAATTTCTAAATCATTACAAATATAAATCGTATACACCCTCCAGGAAGTTGACACTATGCCTGACTCGTTTGAATTTTTGCCATTTATCATAATACATTGCAAAGTTTCTTTGAAACTTTGCACTAAAACAATATTGGACAATAAAAACAAGAAGAGACTACTTATAGTGCAGCTTCCTATTGATACAATTTCATTCACAATGGCCTGTTTTGGTAGCGGTAAATCATAATAAGTTGTGTCATGGGGACTTTTATTACCAAAGTTTTGATTTAACAAATGTGTGCCGATCGTGATAAGCAATGCATACAGATTAGAAGCTGACTGACAGCCAGTATTTGGGTTGAAAAATTCAAAGTTTGACAAAACTTATTCTTTTTTAGCTAATTCCCAACATTTGCTAAGTGTGTGCTTTAGATGCAATACCACTACATTATCAAATAATGCTAATGACCAACCATTATAACACATCTTAATTTTTACTTCAACCCCAACATGGATGACAACGATATTAATAAACTAGGTTGTAACTTTACATAAGGCAGAAAGTGAAAATAACGTTATACCTCAGCAGGAATTCCATCTTCATTGTTGGCGTGGGAATAGCTGGTTGTTACTTCACGGAAAAAGGACAGTAAAATATAACAAGAAATTGCACATGGATTTGCCCCCAAATTCTGAAAAAAATTTCATCAACACAATGAGCAATGATAAACAAGAAGTCAACCTTTTATTTACAAAAAGTTACGATAATTTTCAAATAATATTTATTCTCGAGAGTTTGTTGTAGAAAGAGTGTGTCATTCGCAGCATAGCAGCAGACAAGAAAGTTGTTTGTCTTATGGGCTCTTGGTTGGAACTAATAAATCACAGAGAGAAAAATGACTTTCTTCTCCTGTCTATAAATCTCCGAAGTAGAAATTAAAATCCTGGTCAAGACTTCTCGACGCACTTAACAAGAATATATGCAAATTTAAACACCACATTTTGCATCAGCTACGGTAACGAAATACGCATAACCAATGCAACGCTAAGTTGGGTGCGACAATACAAGGAAAGCACAACAAGAACAGCATTTGGCAATGATTACCAGAAGGGAACGGGGAGGAGAGTGAAGACACATTCTAGTACTAATCATAACATGAAAACGTGTGTTCCTCAACAAATGCAATTGGATTAATTTCTTGTGATTGCAATTAACGTATTTCCTCTATTTAGCCCCCAGCTTTTATTAACCCGCCCAAAAGAAAATAAGCCACACCCTCCATTTAGCCCCCACCTTCTATATTGAGGAACTTCTTATTGACGACAGCAACCAAGAACTGGATCTTGAACTGGACGTTATATAAGTTATTTTGATTACACCATTACTGCTGCATGTAGTATTATGCACAATGCACTTATGTTGTTTTAACCAGTAAATATACATGTACTGGATTGGTATTTTAATAAATAAAAAGTGATATAGATGCATACGTCTGTGAGTTAGCATATTTACCATACCAATTTCAGGCGAACATTTATTAAGCCCCCATGCAGTCTCTATTTAGCCCCTCTCCTAACAAGCCCCACTTAAAAGATAGGAAAAAAATGAAGCCCCGGGGGCTAAATAGAGAAAATACGCTATGTGCCCTTGCTGTTTTCTTAGGACTCTTTTGACAATGTACGCTGCGGAACCTGTTGCTTTAGTACATACTTGGCTGTATGGAGAACGATGACTTCTTTATTGCTGGGCTATTCCTAAACCTCAAACTTTTCATGTGCTAAACCTATGGCAATGAGCTGGAAAGAATGCTTATTGCGCTACTATACTGTGTTAAATTCATTAAGAATCAGCAGATAACTGAAGATTTCAGTTGATGATCTATGGATTTTAACGTCATTGCTATTAGGCTAAGCACAGGAAAAGCTTAACGCTTGAAACGGGCTTTCTACATAGCAATTTAACTGTGAACTACATAAAAGTTTCAGATACAATATTCCATAAAAGCATGCCCGTGAAAGTTTTAGCCCAGTTACCAATCTTTTCTAAGATTAGGAAAGGTTGCCAGAAGTTTCATACGAGGTAACTTACTGCTTTTGGTATGCAGCACGTAAATCAAACCAATGTCAATTTCTAGGCCAAAATATGTCATGATGAACACCACTTGTATAGTAATCCCATCTGGTTCATAAATGCATTGCTCATGTGCTCATTACTCATGTGCTTGTTGTATAAATGAATGCTTCGTACACGCTTTAAGTTCCTCGAAATGAAGCCCTGCATCATACTCAACAAGTGATCGTGGGGCAATGCATTTCGTTTGCTCTAATGCGAATGCATAAAATGCGGGCCATAAATACACAGATATGGACAATGAATATGAGTAATGTGTTTTGTTTACAGCAATCTGATATGTAAAAATACTCACTTCAATGACTGAACTTAAATCATTAACACTGGATGTAAGTATTGCTTGGCCAAATGCCTCTCGCACTGTGTGGTAATTTTGGTGATGAGCAATGAAGGTATCTGGAATTTGATCATGTTCCTGAAAATACGACAAAAAAAACAATTTGTGAAGAAATAAGACAATGTTTATAAATTTGAACTTTCAGCGGTGAACAGGAATGAAAAAAACAACAAAGAATGTTTGGAACAAAAATTCGTATGCAAAAAAGAGAATTAAAATCTCGATGCATCTACAAAAAATGTCTTTCACATTTCATACATGTCTAAACATTGAAAATGGAGCTAAGGCCCTACTTTGTGGTCTGCTATAGTGAGAATCTAGTACGTTCTGAAGAAACACATGCTTAGCCTTTGCATGTGTCAATTCTTCAACAAGATAGCTCTTATTTGTTTTAATCCAATAAATAATTTTGAATGTATATTGAGATAAAGTTAAACATAGAGTGCTTCGGTCATTACAGCAACTTAAGGAACTTGAACTAATAGTCAACAGAATGCCAAGTCTGTTAAATGTTTAATTGAGAAAAATTCGACAAGAAGCGCTTTTATTCATCCTCTCCAAAACATTCTAAAAGAATGCTTTCTATAGGTACTAGGTTTGAACATAAGAATCATAATACCTCAGCACATTGTGAAGGCATGATCCATTTCAGTTCTTGTTGTTTACATCTTTCTTTGACAGCATCTATGCCATTCTGGTCATGACGAACTAAGTTCTTCAATAAGAACAACTGAATAGGAAATCGACTAGCATTGCTACAAAGATACTTAGCTGTTTCAACACACTTTGAAAGATTTGGAAAACGACTAACACTTTCACCAAAGTCGTCATTTAAGTACGAAGCCAAAACAGCAAGTGAAGCTCTAATTGCTGCAATACTTTGAAGACATCTAACATTCACGCCAGTCACTGAAGTATCATTAAAATTCCGTAAAGATCTTTCCAATGCTTTGCTTGCCAAAGAAATTTGCACATTTTCTCCTGCTTCCTTGCCTTTAAGCAATTTCACTGTTTCCGCATCCTTGGCAAGAAAGAACTTAACATTAGTAATTATACTGCTATTTGCAGTGAAACACACTGTTTCCAGGGTAGTGCTTATAGTTTCGGACAACGTTTACTAACAAAAAATGTCAATGATCAACAGTGTCGTGCTGATAAGCTAAATTTAGTTAAAATCTTTAACAATAAGCTCAGTACGAATGAACAAAGCTCCCAAGACAAGTGAATTTGCTCGCGTTCATATCAAACAAGTTTTCTTTGAGGGTATAAACACATGAGTAAGTTTTTGGTTCGAAAGCAGACATGATCAGCTTTTTGAGGAAAGCTTTTGTAAAAAAAACAACCACTTGGCCCTTTTTAACACAAACAAGATCATTTAAACGAAAAATTGTTCGTTTGCAAAGGACAAGAATGCAAACTAGCTAAATCAAATTCAAAAATTCAAAAATTCATTAAAGACACAAAAGCCATCAACACCATATCAATGGTTATTTATGCAATAAACATTTTTCAAAAACCATGCCACGATTTTTTTCAACAATTAGGGGCACTAAAGAAGACTGAATGCGTTTGAACTTTGAAACTATTTGGAACACTCGTGAAAAATCAGCACAAAAACACTCTCCTTTAAATTGTGTTGAAAGCAGATGGAAGATTGTCACTCGTATACGAAATAGCACATGAAATTGAAAAGCTTGTATAATAATGAAACTTTAGTTTCGTTTGCATGATGATGATATTACTTATAGCATGCACAAAGTCATTTGTGCATGTCTTCTTTTCTTATTTATATATCTTATACGCATCAAGGTTCCAATCTTTAGACTACTTTTTCTAATGTATTGTATCAAAAGCACTATGGATAAATGCCCTAATAAATATATTTTAAGTATCTAAAAAAATTTCGAATAAGCAACGGTTCTTTAAACATTTGACGATAAAGTTCTGCAATAAAATATATTTGCCTATTCACATGTTAAAGTCAAAAGACGACGTTTCAACGTTAACAGAACGTCATTATCAAGTCAGTAAAAATTAAGAATGTTTGAACTTAAATACTTCGGTTAAAGAATAGAATATTAAATCTAAACAAGTTAACAATAACGGTCTTGTACAAAGAGTTTTGCACGGATGGAACCCTTTGAATGTTTAATATTGTGTGCTATTCTTCAATGTAAAGCATATCAGATACAAGTCAATCAAACTCGTTCTGGCATTTCCTTATAGAACTTCAAACTGGCTTGCATTAAGCAAGTTCTTAGTCTCATGAGCTTCATAAAGTGTTTACCAATGCCTGATAACTTATGCTCAGCGATACGTTGGTGGAGATGTCGTTTTGTATAGCCGATATACTGTCATGCAACTCTCGCCATGCGAACAGCCCACTACCAAACTCTTTGTATAAGACCGTTGTTAAATTATTTAGATTTAATATTCTATTGTGTAACCCAAGTATTTTAGTTCAAGCATTCTTAATTTTTACTGACTTGATAATGACGTTCTTTTAACATCGAAACGTCGTCTTTTAGCTTTAACGGGTACGTTAGCAAATAGATTTTTTCACAGAACTTTATTATCAAATGTAAAAAAATTTTATCAAATAACTACAGATTAAGGAAAGCAAGCCCTTGAAATACCTCCATACACTGCACATACAACACACAAACTTCAATTAAATGGTCTCTTTTTTCTGCTAATCCATTTGCACGGTGAAAGTAGTCTTCCAGATGTTCAACTACGTCATTCTCTCTACAAGAATTGTTTGCAAAATGTGAGCCTGGGAAATCAAACTGTTTACAAAGCTACTACCATTTGCAAGCATCTACATTTTGTACATGCATAGGCCTATGTTTACGCTTGAATGTTCTTTGTTTACAGTGAAAGGTTTAGGCAACACTGCAGAGCTTGATTTGCGGTCAACGGCAGATGACCATGTCAAAAGTTCTACTAACAGAATTTTGGTCAATTTTTTGCTTCATCTTTTTTTCTAAAGTCAAACAAAACATGATACACTGCTTAAGAGTTTAAGTTTCAGTAGTTTCTTCTGACTTAGACTGATATATTCCTGCTTTCCCGGCACGTTTGGCGTTTGAAGTATAAATGGAAAGATTTATTTACTATTATCATCATTTAAAAATGTTTGAAAACCATAGCTCTTCTGGCTTCATAGACACCTGCTTTTCAACGGGTCTTTGTACACTAATCACACTCCCCTACTTAAATATAGATGAATCACACTATCACGCTAATTTAACAACTTCATGTTATAGAAACAGAAAGAACCTAATAGCAATTATTACATGCAGTGAAATATTTAAGGAAATAGTTAGAAGTGATCAAGGGTAGATTTAAATTTGTTGAGGCTGCTTCTTTACCATTAATTGTAATTGGTCGATGCTGACGACATGGGGCGAGTTGTGCTACCCAAGCAATCCACTTTGCCGAGTTACGCAGAATTGTGTAATTACACGACAGAGATAGGTTAACAATTTTGAAATAAAAAACAACTTAAACACAGAATTCTCAAAACCATTCCTGCATATTTTGTGAGTCTGACCCTAGATTTCCATAAAAAACTCTTGGTGGGAAATTTGATCTAAATTCTGATTCCTTTGTTACTGTTTTTCAATTCTCTCGACGCATATATTCTAACAAACATTAAAAGAATGTATTTTTCATTCAATTTACAGAATGTACATCAAAGAAAGGAAGTATACATCGCAAAAACACGCCTCTTCAAGGCGAGTTAATAAACTTTTGTCCCGCTTTACTGGGTCAACCCGGCATGCAGAATGCCATAACAAGGGACATGTTGGCAATTCCCATCCCGCCTAAGCGACTTGATTCGGTAAGCTACAACCGTGCTCTGAACAATGCAGGACAACTCGCGTCCCATGCAATCAAATTACTACAATAATAGACAATACATATAAGAGGTTACTTGGCAAAGCGAGTCAGCTTGCCTAGCCGGGTGGACTTGTCTCATGTAATCTGCCTTGGTAAGTAAGAAATCGAATGCAAAATTCCAGAGCCAACATTTCTGTGAACTGAAACAAATACAATCATTTAACTTTTTTCAGAATCTAAGCTTCGAAAGATTTGAAAACTATACGATCAGGACAACGTTTATATCTAATTTGCCACCATGCAATAGTTTATTTTTAAAGCTAAATTTGAGTCAGACTCACAAAGTCTGGAGGAAACGATTTTTAGAATTCTATTTTTAGCTTGCTTTTCACTTCAGAATTGTTAACCTGCTCCAGCTGTGTAATCCCACAATTCCGGGTAACTCAAACCAGGCCAACTCGCCTAGCCGGGGCAATTCGCCCGATGTAATCAGCCCCTAATTAGTTTTAGGTTTGACGATTGCATAATTCCAATATGATTGCAGAACAAAGAACACCTCAAATTTGTTTTAATTTTAAACGTGTTCATTCAGGATTTCGACAATATTACAGTACTTCTAACCTGAGTTATAAGAAAGATCTGTTTGTTTTTAATTAGTTTTAATTTTAAACGTGTTCATTCAGGATTTTGACAATATTACAGTACTTCTAACCTGAGTTATAAGAAAGATCTGTTTGTTTTTAAAGCGTACCACAGTGCATGGTTTCCAGTTAAATTCTCTTAAAAAGTCATCAGAACCTACTTGGTACGCTTTCCTGCAGTGATGATATGTGCAGCTCTGTTTTGTAAGTTTTGCTGTTTTTCTTTCAGATAGCCAGTTGTCCAAAACCCAGCTTAAAATAACCGACGTGTGATGACACAATTGCTTTGTATATTCTATACGTCATGTTGGTTTGAGAACAAGCTGCTTTATTTCCCATATCATTCTAATGCCTTTTCAGACTTCAGTTATCTTATTTTTGATCTGATCTTTCAAAGACGTGTTTCGTTCATCCATCAGTAATGACACCTCATATTGACAAGTTATTAATCAGATCTACAGGTGAATCACCAAACTCAATTTCTGGATCATTTAAAATCCATAATAAATTCAGTCAAAAACCAATCGTATATTCACTTGCTTCTCCATTTCAAGTAAAATTATTGCTCCCTTTATATTTCAGCGTTTAATCGTTCTTGTATTTAACAACTAGGCTTGCCTTGTGTTGAGATGTTTGTATCATCAACAAATATACTTGCTGAGGCTTAGTCAGGCAAATTGGTAGCCTAATATGACATATATAAGAAATCAATAATGGTCCTAGGTTTGATCTTTGAGATTTACCACCCTTTATATTTCGCTCAAAAAACCTTGCTTGTCCTCCTAATTGAAATATGGATTCTATCAGTGATACAGAATTGAAACCAAAAGTGACGGACACAGGAAATGATTATCACATACACGCTTACTAAGTATAGCTTAAATGATGGTCACGAGTGTGATATGGGATTTATCATCGCGAGTGCCGCTTAACAGCCACGAGGGGCCGAAGGCGCCGAGTGGCTGTTAAGCAGCACTCCCGATGATAAATCCCATATCACACGAGTAACCATCATTTAACCATCTTATCGTATGACACAACCAAACTTCATGTTTTAAGAGACGTGTTAAATCTCATATTAATCTGACTAGTGGTGACAACTAGTGGTGATAAGTGATAACCACTAGTTATCACACTATTCAGTTGAATATGAGATTTAACACGTCTCTTGGAACAATGAGTTTTGGGTGTGTCATGCGATAAAGCATATATGCACACTGCATGCATGTACTACCTGATCTTTACTGCCAAAAGTTGCTGTAAAATGAATGAGCGAATAACAGGTGTGACATCAATTCCTTGTCCATCAAAAGGAGTGAAATCTTCAGTCTGCTTTTCATTCTTGATCACGTAGCCAATGAATTTTCTAACCAGTTCTGGATTAGGTAACTGCTCTCCAAAGCAATACAACGAAACAAGCTCCATAAAAAATGACTTGCAGCGACTTTGATAACTGTTGTAGAGTTCAAGAGCATTCCTTCAAAATGATGCAAACAAATCTCTTTTCAACAAAAATCATTGCCTAAAAACAACGCTGCCGTGCATAAAATTTGTAAATTAGATAGATCAGTAAACGTACGGTATAAACAAATAATCAATCCCTAATTGGAATTTACAATTTAATCGTTTTAATTGCCTCAAAGACTA